>WEIU01014611.1:81561-124061 GCA_013389925.1 Aegithalos caudatus
AGGTGTCTCCTTATCTACATGATCTCAGGGGACACACAGAAATGTGTGCTGTGTGAGGGCAGGATGGATCAGCTGTTACTCCTGCAATTTACACTGTTTAACACGAAACAAATCCAAGTCAAAACATTCCATGTAATAGGTGTTGTGGACTCCCCTACCTGGAGACTTTTGCTTCCACAAGAGGAGGGTAATAAGCTTCTTTCATTCCCTTTATTTTATGCAGTAGTGAATTACAGAAGCTAAAGTTTATCCTTTAGCTTTAAAATCAGACAGGTGCCAGATTTTACTAACATGCTGGGGATTTTCAGGAGAATTTAGCCTAAGCGTTATATTGTGTTTTGCTTTTTCATTCCATGTTTAGCTAGGTTAAAATCAAGAGGATTCAAAAGCAGCTATTTTCTACCTCAATGAGGAGCATTGAGGATCCAAATAATGCATGATTTTAACACTCCTACTACATTCTTTGCTTAAAAATCCAAGATTTTTAATTTGTGTTTAAACAAGAGTTATGCAAGCTAAGTATTTCTTTAAAACCCCACGAAATAACAATAATAAAATAATAGTAATAAATTCAATCCCCCCTCAAATACCAACCCTTAATGCTATTCCAAGCTGGTTTTTCTGAGCTAGCTGCTTTTATTGTCAGAGAGGAAGAAAAATTCATTGCATCTCCATCCCTCTATAGATTTAAAAATAGTTTTCCTGAGATTGATGTAAATTCTTCATTTTAGTCTTTCTCATCTACAAACAATGCATGAGAGAGGGGACAACATCAGGGGTCAAATGGACCAGAGGTTTGTGGGGAAAGTTGTAACAGGATTCACTGTCTGGAGGATTATATAGGAAAATTTGAAGAAGGCTGCCATCTCTGAAAGTTCAAATATCTGCCCATGGGAATAACCCAAGCCTAATTTCCTTAAAATTTCAGCTGTCCGCATGCTGTGAGATGTGTTTTAGCCAAGGCCATGCTAATCTTGAGTCAAAGCAGACTGTTGTCAGTACAGAGAATTTGATGCACTCAATGAGCATGAACTCAAACTCAACATGAACTCCATGAATCTCTTTTGTTGTTAATTCAGTGATGGGACATTAAAAAAAAAATTAAAAATTCATCAAATTCTAAACCATATTTCATATTAGACAAAAAATTTAAGCCTAATGGAAGAAGTGGAATAAGTCTGGCTCCACTGACTTTTTGTCTCAGTAGTTTATCCAAGCTGAAAACCTGGATCATTTGTTTAAGTAACAGAACATTTGAAAATCTGGAGAATATTGATGTGATTTTCACACACAGTCTTTAAGGCACCTTCATTAATATTTTCTAAAAGCCAAGCTTCTCAATTTTCTTCGATTTGGAGGGTTTGTTTTTTTTTTTTAAAGCTGACTTTTCTGCCTGGTTCAAACATCACCAAAAGTTTCTCTCTGCCCACTGCACTTGCACTGTCTCACACTCTGAAATTTGGGGAAAAACTGAAATCTCGTTTGTGAGCTTCTCGTGCGTTCCCAGGAACCGCCCAAAACCCAAGGATTTTGCTCATCTCCTTTCGGCTTTGCTGCCACCGGATGGCACCAAAGCCCAAGGAAAAATCTTGGGCTGTAAGGTGGGGTTGGGAGAGAAGAGCATCACTTCGGAACGATGGAATCCTGCCCCCGTGGCCAGGCACCTACAGGATCCTTCCAGCACCCCAGGACACTGGGCAGAAATTTGAACATCTCAGCTGCAGGTCCATGGCAGAGCAACCCAGATGGCTTCTGTCAGCTTTTCTCCAGAACTCAATGTATGCTAAGTTACTGTTGAATTAATTCACAATGTTTCTCTCCAAATAAGGCAATGGGATTTCCAACCTGTCAAAAAGCTTCCAATTTTCCTCATAGTTCTCTTTGTGAAGGATTTGGTTTCTTTTCTCAGCTGTCACTTATCTGTGCAGACCTGAAACACAGGGGCAGTTTAGTCCAGAAACTGGATTACAGATTAAACCTGAGGTATCATCTCTCTTCTATGGGGTGGCCCAGGTAGCTGGAGATGCTATCAGGTGGTTTGTGCCTATCATTTCTTTTTGGGGAGGAAGAAAACTTTTGAGCATCATGTGGTACAGATCTCTGGGCTCTAAAGCACAAACAGTTTAATTAAGTAAGAAACACAGGTACAATGATGAGCTGCCGGTGGGCCTGGGTCATTGTGTTACCCCAGTGATGACACCAGATTTTGAAAAGCCAGATAAATCAGCATTTCTATTGCTTATGCTCCTCATGCCAGCAAGCACCCCTCCATGGTCCATGGATGGTTCCAGGTGTTTCCTGCCCAGTTTGCCTGCTGTCTTGTTTGGCTGCAGTTGCACTGGGACACACCAACAGCTCATCCCACAAGCAAGAGGGAAGGGACAACAAGGTCTGAGGTGCAGAGGTGTTTCCTTTCTGCCCACTCCACCTGCTGTCCTATACACAGGGCTTGTGACAGGAGCCTCAGATCATAGCTTTGAATAAACATTTCAAAGAATAACAAACCTAAGAAATTTGTTCTTCCTCTGTTACTGAAGTGACCAGAGCAGGCTCTCAGTTACCCTGTTGTACCTGGAAAACTCCCAGACAAAGCAAGTTGGCACCAGTGCTGAAGAAGATCCAGAGCCAAGAAAAGAGTCATACATGTAAGAGTTAATGCTATTTCTGGGTCATCTCTGTCTTCCTCTTTTATATCTTCATCACCCCAGTGGGATAATTTGTATTTTTGTTTGCTATCACAAAGCCATGTGCATTTAATAATGCTTTTTCTGCACTGTTCTGCTTACAAAGCCCTTCCCTGTGAAGGCATTGCCAAATATTGCAGAAACATCATGCAGTGCTAGTACATGCTTATACACACACATTGAGAAATGTATGTTCCAATATATATATACACATGTACATGAATTCATGTATATATATAAATGCAATGCTGGACTGTCTCTGGTGGCAGATGTGCCCTGCACATCCAACCAGGCTGCATGCTGAGAAGGTGTGATGTTTTTCCACATTTCCTGGGAAGGGAACAGGAGCGGCAACTGCATCTGTCAAGTCTCAGCTCATGCAATTGTGACTGCCACAGGTTTGGGTCTCACCAACTGCATCTCTGCTGCTGTTATTGTCATTTTAATTAAATGAAAATATTACCAGAGTCCCTGAGAAAAAACTTTAGAGTGTTATTTCTAAAGTACAGAGTTAAAAGAAAGTATCAACTTGTCTTGGTTTTCACTTAGAACGGAGAGTTAATTAACAAACATAGCACATGAATAATTTTAAATACACTTAACTTAAGAGTAGAGAATAAAGCAGATTTCAGTTGTACCACAGTGACTTTGGAGTAAAAGCACTTCAGATTGAGAGGTCAGAGATCAACACTTACAGTGTCACCTTCAAGAAAGGGATTTCAGAGGAGCAGCCATGCAAAGAGGGCAGGGGAGGACCTGCAGAGTATAACATCTGAATTTGTGTTTGTCAGTCCCCCTCTCCCGCTTCTCCTAAGGAAAGTTTTCTGGAACATTTTTTTTTCAGGACAGGAGGACAAGCTCCCCCTCATTCGAGGTATAGCAGGTTCACCACCCTATTGACACTTCTTCAGCACTGAAAGCCACCTGCCTTCACCCACCAAATTTCACAGGATCAGGGGCTTATTCTCTACCACTTGCAAGTGCATCTGACAAAGACATTGGCCAGCTAAGCTGCTGCTCCCAGAGCTTAGCTCAGGCTGTTACAAAACTGGTAATGCTCACGTTATGGGACTTGGTGGCCTCAGGCTAAACCTCCAAATCCCAGGACTTGTCCTTCCCTGTGGTCAGAGTCTCCTGGGTGGGCAGCAGGGAGGGGGGTGTGATTGAAACTGCAGCCCTTGAAATCACCCGGCTTATCAATTCCAGTCTCCTGTAAAATCAAAAGATCAAAAATTCCTTCAAACCAGAGTACAAAAGCTTTTGGCCAGTGACTAATAATAGCAAACCAATCCCCTTCAGCCCTCCCTGCTCATGAGGGTATTTTAACAGGGAATCTGTGCCACAGCTGGACATCCCAGAGCTGATAACTGTGACTGATTCTGGGGACCTGGGCTATAATCAGAGGCTGAGCCTGCCTTTTTCTAAGACCCCAACATGAACTCAGACCACTCAGTCCCTGCTTTCTGTGGTACAAAGTGGTGAAACAAACACTGTTTCTTAAACAACTCCTCAGCCCTTATCCTTGGGAATTTTCTCTTGCATTCCTGCAGTCTTTAGTCCTTGACTTAAGGAATAAGTTGTTTACTGCAGTAAGTGCCACACAAAGCTTTTGTCCCTGGGTGTTGAGGTCCCTGCAGGGCCTTGCACTGTGCAGCCCAGGTTGTCCTCTGATGTTCTCTATAATCCTACAGAAGGAATCACATCCTTCCAAATAAACACAGCTGGGAGAGTGTTTGCAGGATGAAAGCCCAGCCTCAATTCCTAGATGTAGGAAAATGGAAGTCACAGTAAGGCAATGCAGTCATCTTCTTTCTGAGAGAAGGATATATGATTGATATGGAGAAACTGCCAGGGTATGGATCCTGGGATATAAACCACCCACTATATAAACCTAGGCAAACAATGGGCTCTCCCATCCACACCAACTTAACGTCGGTCACCAAACACAGAGATCTGACTTTCAGTATCCTAGGCTTCCCAGAGGGAATGTGCTGCTAGCTGTGGTGGTTTCAGGGCATGTGAGCACTGGATGTGCCCCACTGGAGGCCTCCAATGTTCTGCTGCACAAGAGCTGGCTGTGCTTCAATCCAGGAGCAACAGCAGCTCTACAGGGCTTGCTAGACATGAAGGGTTTTCTGATTCAGTTTGGATTTTCATCTGAGTACAAGAGAACAGTGTTATGCCTTGTGAAATTGTAATGGCATCAGCCAGTGAAAGCCATCAGGCAAACAGGCTTCATCTCTTTCAGTTGTTAGCAGATATTTGTAACCACTGTAGAGATGATGGTCTTAATGCTGAAAAGGTCCTTTGTCTGCAAGGCAAGTGTGATCAGTAGTACCCTTCCCTGAGAGTGCCTCAAGACACTCACTGCCCAATATTTCTGATTTTATGATCCAAAATACCTGACCATCATCTTAAACAAGCTGGCCAGGTTCAGTCTTTACCTGAGAGCTGCCAGAGGTTGATCTATAAGATCCTCTTGTAGGAACAATACTAGTGAAATGTAATACATAACTAACACAAATTAAACATCTTGGACACAGATGGAAACCATGAAATCTTTAAATCTCAAAGAAGTCCTTCAACTTGAATTTTTTTTTCTAATCGATTATATGATTATTGGATAAATAAACTATGTGATTGTTCAGCACATAAACACTCTTTGTTAAATGTGTCCGTCAATAGACAATTCATATAAATGATACTAACTATCATCAAAGGAGTAATAACGCCTTTATTGATGAATAAATCTCTAGAAGACAGATCAAATGGAGGTTAACTAGCCATGCATGACATTAGCAGGAATTAGTCTAAAAACAGCCTTGCAGGCATGCTGGCTACTGTATGTGGGGTGGGGAACATGGGCCATGCTCATGGAAGGACCTGCAAGGTCAAAAGCCCTGCAAAGGCCATGCTGGTTATTTTCCAGTACATAGTCTGGCAACATTACTTCTATTTTGTATTTCTCTGTGGTTTTCTGTGGATGTTTAAAGGCATTTTTGATGTGGAGACACTTTTAGCATGTCTGAAGAGCAGGAAGAGGTGGGTGTGCACAAACCCATATGGACTGAGCTCTCCAGCCAACAGCTGTCCCTGTGAGGGCTGCCTGGTTTCACCCAGCCTGGCAGAGCAGGGGCTGGCAGGTGGGGGTGACCTGAACACAGACACCCATGCAGTCTTTGAATGTGGCTGAAAAGTTCACAGGACCCACAGTCCTGACTTTTTCCACCCTCAACAAAATTCAGTGAGCTCCCAAAGTCCATGGAAGGTGTTAGACAGGAACATGAAATAGCTCTTTAAAACCTGGGGGTCTGATTAGACAGGTGTGACCTCCACACAGAAAGGTTTAGAAAAAAAAAATTCCCAACAGCAACAGGTGCCATGAAGTAAATAAAAATAAGACTTTTTCACAGGAAAGCCAATGGTGGGACAGTAACTGGGGTGAAATTAAATATTCATGAGCCACAAAGTAGAGTCCTGCTGTTGTTTTTGCCTACATGACTCTCTTGATCTGTATCCCAGAGGTGTTTTCCAGCTGCAGCATGATTTTTTTTAGAGCTGTGGCAAAGTTTTTGGAGAGTTTGTGCCACTGGTGACACACCAACAAATGCCTCCCAGCACCTGCACCCATGACTGGACAGTGAAAAAGTGATGACAGCAGGTGGAAGTTGATCCTTCCCCTTTATTGAGCATTGGTGAAGTCACATCTGGAGCACCATGTCCAGTTCTGGGCTCTTCATGCAAGAGAGACATGGACAGACTGGAGAGAGTCCAACAAAAGTCTGTGAACATGATTAAGAGACTCTCCCCACAGCAGAGGAGCCTCTGGAACCCCAGAGCTCTGCTGCAAAGTGTTCAGAGAGAGTGCCCCATTTCCAGCAAATGCTGCTAACTCCTCTCAACCATTTGAGAGGCCAGTGGTGAGCTTTTGCCTTTGCCATGGAAATATATTACAGCCAATAATAAGCAATGAGCCCTTTTTCCTCACGTAAGATGAAATCAATGCACATTAGAATAGTTAGGTTGGAATTACACAGCATATTAATGACCCACTTGGTAACTATCAGTGATGAAAATTGGCAGGGCAAATTATTTCTCTGTGCACAGAGGGTTCCCAAATAGGACATTGAGGTGTTTCTGTGAGAGTATCACTGACACTACCTGAGGTGTTTGTAGCTGGGACTATGTTGATGAGTTAGTCCTTCAGGTTACTCTAGAATTGTCAACAAATTGGTGTTTGGTCAGTGGAGAGGAAAGCTCATCTTCAGCTGTGCAAACATCAGCTCTCATTTTCAACTGGCTACAAATGGAGTCTAGAGAGACAAGTTCCAGCTATCCAGGCCATTAATTGTCACCCCAGACACCAATGGAGGTTTGTCATGGCAAACCCAGTGTTTTGCATGGACTTCTTGGCAGACTCATGCTGCCTGGAACTTGCATTCATAGCTCCTCACTTGCTTTGGCCCCAGAGATTAACTGAGTGAAGGCACTGGTTTGATGCAGGTCAGGCACAGCAGCACCCTGACCACTCCACAGTGGACACTGCAGAGCAATGGGAAATCACAGAAATGATGACACAGGAATGTAACACTGGAGACAGGCAAGGTGGAGCAAGCCTTAATGGTAAGAAATGTAAGTAATGACTGACTCGGGAAAAAACAGAAAGGTCAGCTCTTCTTCTGACAGTGATAACACACACACACAAAAAACACTAATTTGGAAAAAATTTACTAGAGATTTGCTATCTGCTTCAGTGGTCTTTGAGAATGTAATGCCAGAGTGTGTTGCATGCTGGCTTTGCTTGTTCTGTTCCAAAATATGCAAAGTGACCCACAAATGGCCAATTGTCTAATTGTACCAATCTGCAAAATGAAAAGCTTATGCATTGGCTTTTCTCTGCAGTTTTAGTTGAATGAAGGCAGGCAGTTTCAATGGAGTATCACAACATGACATTCACAAATCTCAGTGAAATTTAGGTACTCAGATCCTTTATAAAACCACCCTTAAAGGACCAGAGTGATCAGAAGTGACAGTTTAATACACCTGGACACTTGTATTCTAAAGTTATGTACAAACTAAACATAGCAGACAATGTTATCCTATCTTTTTTTAGCCTTTCCATCTCAGGACCAGGATCACACAGTTGTGATTGTAGGTCCCCTAGATAGAGACCACAGGTTTTCACAACAACACTGTGCCAGCCTGCAGTAGGGTCAAGGCTGCAGGAGTCTCTGTTAATCATCTCTGAAGCCACCCTGAACATTTATGGGTGGTTCTTTGCAGGATTTTGCAGTTATGTTGGGTCTGTGCAACCCCACATGTCCACGGCACAGAGCTGTAACATTAGTCAGGCAATTCTCATTGTGGTGCCCTAGAATTTCTTGTTAACAGTGCCTCCCTCTGTCTCCTTTCCTATAATTATGTCATTAATGAAAGGCAGCCTTCCAACCCTGACACTTCCTTGCATCACTCAATGAGAAGGGCCAAACAAAGTAAATGTAAGGACTGGACTCTTTCTAAATTAGGTAAAACAACATTTGCCAGAGCCAGCAGTCCTGGAGCAATCATTCAAGCTATGCTTCTACATTCTCCCTCCTAAAATCAAGCACTATGCTGGTAGAAGGAATGACCCAGCTTATCTCCTACCAAGTTCTCTCCATGTCCAGATTCACACAGTTTTATGGTGAAAAACTGAAGCACTGAGGGCTGGAATCATGCCTTTAAATCACCTGCCTTTAAATAGAAATCACATGGACATCTGCACCTCAGCTATTTCCAGGCTTGCCTCACAGCCTGAGAGGCATTTCTAAAGTCTGAAATGATGTAGTACTTGTTCTCATATTTTCAGCAACATGTTGTAGGTATTATAATGAATTGTAATAACCCAATTAATATTACTGCTAATAACACTAGGTATTGCCAGGATCTAGAGAAGAAGAAAGGAATGGAATGGAATGGAATGGAATGGAATGGAATGGAATGGAATGGAATGGAACGGAACAGAACAGAATAGAATAGAATAGAATAGAATAGAATAGAATAGAATAGAATAGAATAGAATAGAATAGAATAGAATAGAATAGAATAGAAGTATCTGAAAAGCATCTATCACTTTAGTATCTTACATGAACAGCTGAATAAAGAGTTTTCTGGAAAACAGAACCGCTACACTTCAGATCTGATCCACAGTGAAATCCAGATCTTGAAACCTGGGATTCTGCATTTCTCTAGAAACTCAACAGTAGTTACATATTGAGATTTGGGACTCAGTTCAGATATCAGCTTTTATGATGGCACTTACCCTAAAGCAAATGATAATGACTTTATGGTAATTATCCTCCTGCCATCTGGTAAACAACACAATACTACAGCATGTGATACCATGTTTTTGCTGATCATGACTGATCCCTCTTTGAGGCGCTGTTAACATAGACAACATTTTGTTTTCCCATAGGAGCTGCTTGGAGGGCAATTAGTTAAATCCACTACTCTAATCATGTGGATTTGTTTTGTAGCAAGACAATCTCATAATACAAAATGCCTATTTCAGTTTGAACAAGCAGATTTATTAAAGCTTTTACGTGCATACTGTGTAGCTACCATACACAAAATTAAAATCCATCTGGAGTCAAGAGAATATACAAGCAAACTAAATACTACAAGAGCAATAATATTACTAGCCCTCACATCAAGCTTGCAGTCAGTGTAATATTTTATTGTTATTCATAAGAAAATAAAATAGTACTAATACTTTCTGCTCATGTCCAGGTCCTGTTACACAGCAAAGGCCAATTTTTAACAACTTCTGTGCCTCCTTTGCTTTTCGTGCTGTGAAATTCTAAGGCTGTGAAAGGCTCTGGTCATAGTACACTGAGGCACAGGCTGGGACTGGCACAACCAGGTTTGACCTCAGAGCTACAAGGCTGATTCCCTGCTAGCCTGGGACCCTCAGCATCTCCAGTAGTGCCCAAGGCCATTTCTTGACTTCCTGCAACCACAACATCCCTTTGCCCTTCACAAATACTCCTCTCAGAACCTGTTACCCTGAGCCAGTAGGAAAATAAAATAGTTCATGCAATTCTACTCCAGGATGACTTTATTCAGCCTGATTAATTACAAGGTATAGTATCTAATCCCCAAATTTAGCATGGTGATTCTGTTCTAATTATATTCTCTGATAGCTTAATTTTCTCTTTATAGCCCAGCTAAAAATAGTTCATACACATCTTTGCATAACATTCAGGTCAGTAGAGAAATCCAGCATTTAACACAGACAATCAGAATTTATTCAACCTTAAGGCTCCTGGGACATGCTTGGGAGTCCACTTCCCCATGCAAGACACTACCCAGGCAATTCTGGGGCAGATTTGTCCAATCCTCATGCTGCACAAAGGGAAGTTAGTGCTGGAAAGAAGTCTGGACATCCACAGAGAGTGAACATGTTGGATGTTGCTATTCCCTTCTGGACATGATGAAATGATGTGGTCAGTCTAAGTAGCTTGTTCAAAACCACAGAAAGAATCAATGTCGGAATTAGAAATAAAACTTTCTGGTGTCTGGTTAGTATCTTTACCTCCTAAATCAGAAAAATGAGACAGGATAAAGTCACCAGTAGTTATATTTTAACATATTTTCTTTACTAATGTACCTTAACATAGGGTTCCTCCCTACAAAACTTTCTCCTCCAAGTCCATCAGTATAACAGAATAGGGGAAGACTTAGACACAACTGCAAGGACTTCAATACTCCTTTACATCTTCTGTAGCCTTTGGATAATGGGTAATGGATAATCACATGGGAATACAGCCACAGTTGTGTGGAAGTTGGAAATTGGTTGAATTTTGGGGTGATAGAGCCATGCCCAGAGTAGTTCAGCTGCTGTGGGGGTGGTGAAGAGTCAAAGACACACTGGGTGACTTTGGTGGGAGATTGGATCTGTAAGCAAAGCCAGAGAGTTTGCAAACAGCAACACCATTTATTGAGATTGCATTTGAGCTGCACAGCCATTACATTAACACAGTCCAGCAAGAAAGAAGTCAGTTCAGCCAGGCACATCTTTGAACTGCAGAATCATCAGGTCTGGGCTGTGCAGAGCTACTCTGCTGCAAAGGCTGTGCCACTGTGGGCTCTGCCTGGTGTGCTGTTTGCCCTTCCTGTGTCACTGCTCTTTTCACCTACTTCCCCTTGGGACCTGGGTGAAATACTCTCTGACACAGCTCTGAAAAGGTGAGTGATAGTTGTGGAGAGAAATGAAAACATTACTGAGCTCCTCTTGAAATTGAACAAGATTTACTTTGGGACATCATCTTAACACGGCCATGGGTTGTTTGGCCATTTTGAACCTTTATAAATTTTCTTTGCAGAATATTCAGTAACAGTGCAGCCCTGATCTACTGTGTATCCATCATGCTAAGCATTTTCCAGAAGTCAGGCATGAAATCTGGTTGGAGACCTGACCCTGAAGTCTACTAAGGACCAAGTTACTTTTAATTACAAATATGTTCATTTGAGTTCCTTATTGTCATTTTAATACTGCTTTGAGGGATAGGTATATGGAGAAGGAAAAGAAGGAATAGAAAGTCAGTGTAGAATCTTCATTTCCCTAATGAGCCACATACTTCCGACTTGTTATCATTTACTTAAATATATAATTATTATATTGTTTTTATAGGGCTAATTGTTTTATTTGGGTGCCTTCCTGTCTCATTAGGCCAATTTTCTGCTCCCATCCTTTTTGTGATAATAAAAAGAATTATAAAAACAACATTAGAACCAACCCTAGTGCTGCCTGTCAGATGCTTTCCGCAGTAAAGCTGCTGCATCTGAATTCTATTTTACATGTCCTATTTATTTCCCCCTGCATTATACACAGGGTTGATGTTTGTATTCTGCTCTGATTCAAATGACAATGTCTGATTTAGAAAAAGCAGAATTAGGAAACAAATTAAAACCAAAACAAAATACTTGGCTGAACAAAAAAGCCAAATGAACAACAAAAACAAACAAACAGCCCCGCTAAAACAAAAAAAAACCAAACCCACACACCCTACCCCCCCAAAAAAAAAGTGTTGGGATTAAAAGGTTCTGGAGTAATAGTTTTGAATTTTACATGGCTTCCAAAAATATTTTGTATGCCCAGATCTTAGACTGCACCCACACCACAACCCAATGCACTTGGCAGGAAGTTTTGATGGAGTTTTAGACAGAATATCATTAATTTAGCAAAACCTTCTGTATTTCCTTAGCACTGAATTTAAAACCAATGTTGAGTTTTGGGTTCAAAACATAGAAATTTGGTATAAGAATTTGATTTAATTTCAAGCCTTAGCCTATTCCTGAGCCAAATTGTTATAATCTTTGCTTATGTAAGAAGTAAAATGCATTTTAAAATACTACGGACATTTTTATCTTCAAAACATTTTGATGATATTTATTTATACAGATAGGTATAAATACAGACACAGGCATAGAAAATATCTTCATTGAAAGCATTTATTTTTAAAATATACAATTAAAATAGGTTTAATATTTTATTCATCCCAAAGGCTTTATACAGTTTCCCAAAACACATAATGCCTTTCATATTAATAAGAAAATTCTTATAGATGCTTCCATGCATTAAATATTTTCTCGATTCACAATTTTATTTGTGAGGAGCCTCCTTGCAGATGGAGGCTGAAATTCTCTCTCCCCTAAATCAAAAGGAATCCTCTCCTTGACCTCCAGAGAGTCAGCCTTTTAGGGACATGTTCTGAGCTAGAAAGTGCAAGCTGTGAGGATAAATACAGGCTATGAATGAAAGGATTCCTGCATGTATCTATAGAGTGAGGGTCAAATCCTCAGCTGGTGCACAGTGCCTCACCTCTACCTCTCCTGCAGATTTCCTTCCCAAGTCTGGTATTATGCCATCACATTCAGCACCCCATCCCAAACCCACTGACCCACAATTCAAAGGGCTCAAATTAAAGCATCCCACTATTTTCCCCACCTTTTCAAACATAAGGTTTTACACAAAGCACCAGCTGCCATAGGAAACGTGGTCTTATTTGGGCAACCTTTTTCTCCGAGCCTGCCCACTGCTCCGAGCTAAACAATCAATGCTGTCCTTCTCAACTTTTTCCTTTCCAATTAATTAATTTAAATTGACCATTAAGTCAGCAGAGTTTTTGATTGATATTTTCATTAACAACCCTCTCATGCAGACCTGTCCAACACCTAAGAAATGTATGATAATGTCCAATCTGCATGAAGGGGTCTGAGCATCTCCCTTCACCTCTCAGTGCTAGTGAGTTATTACTCGAATTGTGCTTGCTGTTTCATTGAGTGTAATTTGAATACAGATTAGCTGCCCCAGTGTTCCAGAGCTTTGGCATTATCATTACTGGGGACAGTAATTTGACTGATGAACACACGGGTTATCACAAGGTCATCACCTTCACAGTATTGGAATGGTCCATCGTCCCAATTTTGGAGGGAAGGAGGCTAAACCTTTCAATAGCAAAATTAAGTCCTGTAAATTAACTTGTCCGATAACTTATTGAATAAATCCTTTACTAATTAAAGAACCAATAGGACCCTTTGTTCTCAGATCTTCAAAGGCTTTATTAAAATCAATGAAGTAATATCAATTTAACAGTATTTTTTTGTAATAGAAATTAAGATCCTTCATCCAATTAGACTCAAATGTTCTGTATATGTAAAATGATTTTAAATGTTAGATGGCAAAAGGAAAGATACTGAGTTTATTCTGTGAAAGCAATTATCTGCCAGCCACGCCTCTCAAAAGACTTGCTCTTGCTTCATTAGCACTCAGAAAGTGAAAATGCAACAGAAAAATTTTTTCACACTTAAAAACTTGTGTTTTGTGGGACAGGGGACAGTGTCACACTGCCACAATATTGTGCACACCCTGCTCTGGCACTTTATCCACTATAAAAGAGCACTGAGAAATGCCACCATAAAGAAAATGCATAATCTGTACTAAAATACACAATAAAAAGTATAAACAACCATTTACAAACATCAGTGGGACCGGGACCTCTATTTGCTCACTGCAGCTGAAGCAGCTCTGTGGTGACACATGAAATGAGTGTGGTGGCCTCAAACCAGGCTCAAGTGATCTCCACCACAGGATCTGTTTGTGCACTTGGCATTATTTGTTGACCAAAACATTAGGTATATAATAAATTCTAGTTTAGGGAAGAAGGTATGGACATATAAAGAAGTCATTATAATGTTGAACTGCATCAAGTCTGGCTCCTAATAAAGGCATCACCTTTATTTTTTCAAACATAACAATTCTCTTGGAAATGTTTTTTTTTTTCAAGTGTGCAATTGCATTTAGTGTGTCTGGAAAAATTCAAGGAAAAGGTTTTATAAATTTTCAATAAATTTTTTTAAACATTTTGAAAATATTCATTGTTGAAAAAATATGTCCTTTTGAAGATAAATGGAACCCTAGCAAATTAATTTTTTGTGCATACTAATAAAAATTAATAGACAAAATTGCTGTCTGTTGTTATCAACACATGAAATTACTTTTAAAAATTTGTGAAGAATTACAAATGTTTTCATTAAACCTTTTACAGTGATGAGAATAAAAATATTCTTTTGACTCCAGTGGTATTCAGACATGAATAATTTAGTGAGAATATGATGAAGATGAAAATTTAATATGTGAAACACTAAAACACATCATTACTTCCTGCTAAAACACATACATGAAAATTTCCTGTCTGACCATTAATATGGTCCCAACATGTTCAGTGAAAATGTAAATCAACATTTTAAAATTACTTTTGCACTTATAGGGTGACATTTCCTTAATATCATAATTATATAATTTCTTTAAATATAGAGAGTATTTCTCTATTTCAGCTATCCCAGAGAAACATTTCTGAGACTGGAAACTCTCTTGGTTCCAAAGGTAGGAGATGAGCAGGGCACTGGACCCCAATCCTGGTAGTGCCAGTGATGCTGTCAGCACTGAGTCCTTCTGGAAAAGTCTGTCATCCATCAGTCTGCAGGAATTAAAAGATAAATAAGAGTGACAGAGAGAGAGAAGAAACACCTTTGTGCCCAGACCTTTGGAAATTGGCCTGATGTTACCAGCAGAGGGATTTGAAAGTGAATTCCTCTTAAAAAGACTTTTCTGGAACTGCTTTGAAAATGCTGTCACTAAAGCAGAATAACTCATTGGGGTGGGGCAAAAAAGCTTCTCTATAACAGAATTCATTGATGTTTTTGTCACATCTCACTTTTAAAGCTATTCTAAATGTATCCCAACTAATCTTCCATACCACTTCATCCTGCATTCTCACTACATATTATCATTGACATTGACAGCTCTTTGTCAACATTAGCTAATTAATTCTCGAAAAATCCCTCTGAGGACAACAAGTAAACACCATTATCCCTCTTTTAAACTGAGCCAGGGAGGTCTTGTGCAACAGCTTTTCCTGAGGCCATCATATTTTCTTCCTTTCCTTGGTCTCTCAGCACCAAGGCAGAACAATTAGATCCTGACCTTTTCTGTCACCTAGTTGTGAGCTTGGATCCCTGAATCACACCTTTACTGACATTAGTGACCTACTGAGTCTATGACTAGAAGATAAAGAGCTAAAACACAGTAACATCTCCCATGCCAATCCTAGTCTATATCTTTTATTTTTAAGAAAGTTAACAGCAATTCCTATGTGCTGCCACAGAGGAAAAAAGGCACCAAGATCTAAAAAATACTTGATCTGTGAATGAATTCAGTCTATGTAAATCAATTAGTCATCAAAACAATTTGGCACTTGGAAAATTGAATCTTCAATTAGATGTTATCTTCCCAATATCCTTTATATCCTCCCTGGATAGAGATAACACCTTTGTTATCTCACTGAGAATCCACCTCCCCTACTTTAGCAGAAATGATCAACTGATAGTTATAAAACCCTTGATGCTTGTCCTTGGATGAGAGAGCCCCACAGAGCCATGAAAACATTAGAAGCCATGGGATGAAGCTGATACTACAGCCTCAATAGTGAGATTTTACAGCCTGGTTAAAGTGAGCTATTCCAGCCCTCCTGCAACACCTGTGATTTAAAGATCTCTTTACTTTGGAAGCTGCTTCTGAATCCTGTTTGTCCTGATACCTGCTGGGCCCAGCTGGGGCCCCCCTCCGAGATGCCGCAGGAGTGGGGAGCAGGAGCCGAGTGTTCTCCTGGTCCAGAGGGGTTTTCCAGATGCCTCAGTCCCATCTGGGGTGCCAGAACTGATGCCTTGGGAAGGCTCACAGAGACTCTACAGAGCTAAGAGAATAAAGTAGATTTGTATTAAAAGGCCTTAAAAGATACACCTCAGGCAGTACAAGGGCCTGGCCAGGGCAACACCCAAGGTGAAGCCAAATTGGTGACAAAATGGATGACCAGCTACAAGGTTTCACACTTTTTATAAGCTTTTGTTCATTTGCATATTGAGGTTAATTTTCCAATTACAGCTTCAATCATGTGGTCTCAATCCTCCTTATTTTTTCTCTTCAGTCCACCATTGTTTATGCTTTTGGGCCTGAAATCTTGTACCCATTGACCTTGGTCTCCATCTAGGAAAGGATTTGTTTTGTCTACCTACTCTGTGAAGAGAGCTTACTAGCACTTAGCATGAGGTTCAAAATTACACCCCTAGGCAGCGCAGAATCTGAAAAACATGAAAGCTAAAACTTAAAGCATCACTGTTACTGTCAGGAATGGGATAGAAGAGAGAAGGTTTTCTTTCTCAAAGGATAGTCACAGTGCCTTGTACCATCCCTTCATGCTTGGCTAAGGAAAGCATCTTGCTTGCAGGAAAAGAGTCAAATCCAAACTGAGGAGAAGTGGCTGCAGCACACCCTAAAGTTTGACTTTGGCTTGTCATCAGGGATGTGATGTGTGGGTGAGCCCAGAGGGCAAGTCCAGTGTGTGCTCAGCTGTGGGGCAGAGGAAGATGAGGATGAGCACTCAAGGATGAGCATGGAAGGAGGGCTGACTGGAGGCCTCACTTCTATGTATCAGAGCTCTAAACCACCTTTTAGGGTGTGTTCAGGGCAACACCAGTGAAGAAATGGCAAAAAACATGCATTTCTCACTAGTCTTACAGATTTTATCAAATTTTCAATGTTCATTATGGTTCCTTCTCTGGGAGTGAATTCTTTTTCATATGTTACACTGTGAATATTTCTGAATGCCACATTATCTAAGATAGGAACAGAACAATGTTGAATTAACCTCCAGACCTGCCTATCTGCTAATCCACAATGCTGCTCCTCTCTTATAGCTCATTGAAGCTCTCAGTTTTACTGGGAATGTCTCAGAAATTTTTGTCTATTCAGAAGTTGCTGAGTACATAGAGACCACACTCCTAGATATCATATAAAATGCATTGATTTGCTCCAGCTCCTGGTTTTACCTTCACAGTCTTGGTTTATGTCCACTTCAATGTGTTCTCTGAGGAAGAGGACAGTAATTTGTTGCTTACTGCCCCTCCGGGATCCACCTGACCCAAACTCTGAAACACAGGGAACATCCCGTAACATCAAAGGTCAAGTCTGACTCCAGCAGTCATCTCCTCATATGGCTTGAGAAGAAACAATCATCTTTAAAGATGGACATGGTTTATGTGAAAAAGCTGTTATTTGTGGGAAAAGCGAAGAAGCACTTCTCTGACACCAGTTGCTTCAGCAAACTGTCAGTGGAAATCTTGTATCTGGGGTGACTCCAAAACTGGACCAGTGCATGGAGCAATTTTGGTACCAGCTTAAATCATTTACCTGAGCCAGTAAGTAGAGGTCACCTAAGGTGCAGAGAGTCTGAGTGGAAAGGAAAGAAATTCAACTATTCACTGCAATATTAAAACCAGATAGCAGGAAAAATGTTCCTCTATGTCATACTAAAAATCAAATTTGCTCTAATCATAACCTTACTCAAGATGGTTTGCTTTTTTATAGTTCAAGGGACAATTATTTATTTTAGATTAAATTTAGATCTCAGCTGTGAGCAGTGATGTAGAGTATAACCCCTGAAAACTCAGTTGCATTTAAGAACAAAGATTATGGCTTCTTTAACCTTCAGAAACTATATGCTATTATAAACCCATGTTCGTTACTTGGTGTTAATATACTAATATCAACATCAGATAAATACAAGATGCATCAAAAGATTTAAGGCACCTGTTGTGTATTTAAAAGAATTATATCTTGTTTATGGAACAGTATAAAATGCACAACTGATTTATATAACAGCTAGTCTATTGCAGGGGAAATCTCATTTCAATCATAAATGGCAGAAGTTGATTTAAGAATTCATTCTTTAATGGGTCTGCAATGTTCAAATTTAAACTCATTCAATTCATCAGCAAAATATTCAATATGGGGCACAGGGAACTCATTTAGGCAAACAGAGACTTTTAATATAAATTTTCCAGGAGATTTCTTCATCGATTCAGCAGTTTAGTGCAAAATGATTTGTGCGATACATTCTCAAGGATCAATGCAGGCCAAGTCAATGGCTAATATAAAACAATCATCCCACTGACTACAGAGAATGTGTCAATGAACTTTGACTTCACATTGAACTGCTCTGTGGAAAGGAGAAGGAAGTCTGATAAAAATTAATCATAACTTCCCCCTCCTCCCCCTGCCCTTACTTGGTCTCTGTTATTATTGTTTGTTTGTACTACAACATAACTTGGAAATCTCATTCGGGACTAGAGCCCTCAAGTGCTTGATTCTGCATAAACGTGTGTGAAGGTGCCACCTTTGCCCTTGAAAATGAATATACTCAGCCTCTGGCTGTTCTTGGTGTGATCCATCAGCTCACATGAACATGGGGATTACAACAAGGAGCTGTCTGAGCTGCTGCTACTTGAACCAGAGAAGGTCCAAGAGTTCTGACCATTGAATCTCCTCCAGACAAGGCAAAAAACCAAAAAGGACCTAACACAGCAGTGACCTTAGCAAGGTTAAGCTTTGTGCCTTGTGCAGTTATCCCTTTGGATGGTCTCAACAGTCATTTTGCAGGATCAGAGCCTGAGAAAAGGAAGTAGACCACATCTACTTTCATTTGTTATTCTACTTTAGTTTTAAGACTGTACCTAGAACCCTTTGTGGGCTTCTCATAAAATTTACTTGCAGCTGGTAGTAACTAAAATCATTTAACCAACAACCATCAATCATCACTTACTGCATGGCCAGAGCCTTCAAGAGTGTAGCAGATTCCTGGAGAGATGAGTAAAGGCCGGTGGGGCATAACTGCAGCTTGTAAGGTGAGTAGTGTCAGGTGGGTGAGACTGATGTCACTGGTCCAGCAAAAGGGGCAGTGGGATAAAAGAAAAGGCCAGCTGACAATGGATGGGCCTCCTGGCTGAGACAGAGATGGTTGAACATGGGCAGATACTTGGAACTAATTTTAGGGATCCAGTGGAATATTACAGAACAAAGTTATTAAACAAGGTCTTGCCTGAGCTCCATCTCAGTGTGTTACAATGAAGCAACATCTGAGATGCTGCCCATTCTGTCCTTAGCTCTGGCTCCTGAATTGTCTGGAGATGGGCAAGTGCTCATTTCAGCTGATAGTGGTTTCACTAAAACAAATACAATTGAGCACCTTGGGCTGCTGAATTACCTCAGCCCAAGCCTGATAAACTTAGTTTAAATTCTATTTCTTGAAAGGTTTTACCAGTTGACTAAGTGATGCTAATCTGCATGGTGATGTTGTTGTTCATGGCTGGCTTCAGGACCACTCTGGAAATGGGTTTTATTGATTTCTCTGGACTCCCTCAGTTTTTTGAAGCATCCATTGAGCTACAGGGGCAATTTCACGTATATTGTATGAACAACAGGTACAGAGACCAAGACTTCCAAATCAAGGTCTTCTGGAGGAAGTATAGTGTAGCTTCAATTAATCCCTTAGATTCAGTTGCAATATGTATCGAGTACAGCTGAAACATTTTTAGTCATAAAACTTTCAGATCTATATTTGAGTGTAGTTTTACAGAAGTGGGTGGGAAGTGGAAGGGCATAACATCACGGTGTAGAGGTGGCTCTAGGCTTATTTCTCCAAATCCACCTCCATTTTTTTAAGCTGAAGGTTTCATTCCTGATCTCCATATCCTACTTGAGAAAACTGATGAGTGAGGAAGTAGGACATTCATTAAGGTTCATACTGAAAAATCAAAAGACTGGCTCCTGTTTTTAATAGATTTCTGGTAATCTGATACATTTAGAGCCTGAATATAGACTTAAATTACACTGAATGCCATATAAACAGAGTTGAATATAAATACTGTCAATTGTATCAGAGGCTGACTGTACATCTTGCATCCTAATCATGCCTCCTTTAGAGAGATTTAATGAGTGCCATGAACTCTCTTTGTCAACTACATAAGGTACATTGCAATGTTTCTCTAATACTCATTGTGATGTACCTAGAAATGTGGTAGACATTTCTGGAGACACCAAATGCCAACAGGAACAAAAAATCCAACACTTTCAACAGCAGAAATTTTCTATGTTGACCGTCCCAGCTTGGGTTCGTGTTGGGGAACTATTGTCAGATTCAAAGTCAGAAAGACATTCCCATTGGAGAAAGATTACTGTGTAAATTACAACTGCAAGAATTTCAATGCAAAGCTTCCAATCATATTTAACTTAAGTACATAGGACTTTACTACAAGGCCTTGAAATTTTCAATCTTCCCACCAATTTCAAGGAAGTTTGGGTCTCAATTTTTAAAAAATTTTCTTCCCAGGGGAAAGTTACATGGTGGTTTTTTTCAGTGTTGCTGAAATATTGGACCACTCATTGACTCTGAAAAATAAGCTTTCATTATCCATCAAAAGACACAGAATTTTTAAGCTTTATTTTTCATATGACTATCTAAAGGATCCAAACAATCTGACAAAAAGGGGGTCAGTAATTTTGCACTGTGTAAATTACTTCATACTTGCCACTACAAACTGCAAGCATTTCAAACCTTTTCTGCTTTGACAATCAAGAATTATCAAGGAAGTTAAACAGCAGAAATTATCATCCATCTGCTTCTCCTTAGAGTTTCACTTAATTTTTGCCATGTCATGAAGAATATGACACCAAGTCTATTACATTAGTTTTACCTTGTTTCCCTACCCAGGCTGGGAATGCCAGTACAAAAGGTTTATATGCAAACCCCACTGTAATGAAAATGAAAGAAAATATTGATTTAATTTCCAAATTATTAATCAACTTCACAGCTGAACAAAAATATTGTATTGCTCAGCTCAAGCAAATCCTAACATCTTTGCCTCTGGCTATGAGTCCAAGAACTGATGAAGGACGAAATGGTAATGCATATACTGTATACATCTGGGGAAGATCAGCATTCTTAAAGAATAAACATATCAGCTGTACAGCAAGAAGAGTTTTGCAGTATCCAAGCAAATGAAAAATAATAGAGGATTAAAGAATGTAAAGGAAGATCTAGTTCCAAGACAATAATTTCCCATGCAAACTCACTCTTCTAAGAGGGTGAAACAAAGTGAAGAATGCAGCAATACAACAAATAATGGCCCCATTTGAGATAGTGCCTCAGGAAATTTGACTTTTTAAAGTATTTTTCCAGTGTATCTGTCTTCTCGCAGGAGCAGAGGTTGATAACCAAAAGGAATGGATGGGCAGAATCCTGAGGAGGAGATCAGTTAGGGAATTGTGCAAACGATAGAGAGGCTGGGTCATATAGCAGAACTAGAGATGTCAGATAGTGAGCAGGCTGCCAGATTAGCTCACCCGTTTTTGCAATACTTAAAAATGTTGAATTGGAACAAACTGCAGTGTGCACACCTCAAGGGAGAATATATCAGCTGCAACTACCCAGATTGTACAGAATCACCGAAAGTTACCTGATACTCAGGGAATGAGAAAATCTAGATAAAGTAAAAAATAAATGGCATGAAAGAAAAATACACAAATGACAAAAACCCTGTCTAAGCACATCTCATCTCTTAGTTTATTTTTTATTCCAAGGTCAATTAAAAAAGCTCCACAAACTTATTCAACAGGTAGAAATTTTGGCCTCTATGAGATAAAATCTGACTCTTCTCCTGAAAATTTTTTTTCAGCCTGAGAGTTGCATCCAAAAATGGGTGCTAGATCTTAATAGGAGGTATGGGAACAATGCCCATCAGAATTTGGGCATTATGATAATTATTAGCCGGAACAACTGAAATGGAGTAAATACCAATGTTGATATGAGGTGCAAAAAGTCATTTAAAAGTATTTGCTACAAGATGTAGCTTGTAAAGTGCTGCATACACCCCATGAGGCAGGTTAGACATTTCACTGGCATCGAGTTTTTTGCAGTGTCACATTCCTCATTCACTTAAATTGGCCCATGTTGTCTCTCTATTAAAGATCAGCTGTGTAATCTTAGCTCCTGCTTTCTTAATAAACTCACCACTGTACAAAGCCAAGGGTGAGAGAGCTGGTGGGACAGGATTGCCAACTGATGGACATATTTATAAACTGGTCAGCCCTCCTGGTAAGAAAAGGATAGCAGTCCATGTCTGCACTCTTGGGCAGTTCTGTGTGTCCATCAGGACTTGAAACTCTGCCCTGCCTGAGAAGTTTATGCTTTTAACTCCCCAAGTTCAGAAATTATATTTTCTGTGGTTCCCTCAAGCTTAGGCACAACTCAGGGTTCTTCCACCACTCTACTACACTGATATAATTTCTGTCTGTGTTTTTATTGTCTAAGCAGTTGAAAGTAAACAAGGTAATAGTTTTTGAAGTTCATGTGGTATCCAAAAATCTCCTAGCAAGTGCTTTGATTTGCATCCATTTGGATCAAAAGAGGGAAATGAAAAATATGACTAAACAAGTCAGTGGAGTGTGCAGGCTCTGGGAAACACCCCATATTTAAATTCCTGCCCCTTAGAAACTTATCCTTGAATTATGTCTCACCCATCTTACACACAGAGTTCATTGACAAAACTAAACATTGTAACAATTTCAACTCTAAATATACATTATTTTCAGTGAAAGAATGATGACAGTCAAGATCTGGTCTTTTTAAAGACAGTGTAGATGCAAAGGAAAGAACAGGTTAGCTATGAAGCATTTTGTCTAAACAGAGGAAACAGAGTGATGTGCCTCCACAAATAAACAGAAAAAAAATAGCATTTACCCCCTGCATTTCTAAGGACAAACTTGAATAGCTAAGTTTCCTCTACAGTTTTATGTTTCTTTTTGTCTCATTTTATCATTTTGTTTGTATGATCCTTGTGGAAAAATGTGTCAACAGCATTTTTTTCCAGGTTCATTAACAAATATTTTAACAAACTGTGTTTCTTTGCCAGAAAGTATCAATTCATTCCAAATTTTCAGAGGAGCAGTTCAGCTTCAGCTCAGGTCAATATTTTGCCTAAATAAAAATCTGCAGGAAATTTCAGGACAAGGAGCTTTGTACAGAATAATTATCCCAATAATTTTGATTCTATTGCAGACACTAGCAGAGTCCACAGCCAAATTTTGATATCAATTACAGATTTCCAGCCCCACTGATTACCATATTCCTTTCATCCAATTTCAACAAAATGGAAAAAGATCTAAACTTTGCAAACTGCTCTTCTGCACCTATTGCAAAAACCCCCTCTGATATTAAACACAGCCACCTTTGGAGAAAGCAGCATCAGATTCAACAGCAGAAAAGGCATGCAGATTAATTCCAGACAAAAAATTACTAATCCCAGACTCTGCAAACTGGTTTGTTGCCACAGTTGTGTGGAAATAAGAAGCAGCTGAAACCTTGCTTTAACTAGCACACCATACTTGTTCTCTTTAATCTAGTTTTTCTGAATTGTCCATCCTGTAATTGCAAACCTTTAATAAAAAGAAGAGGGAATCTGGGGTGATGTCGGGGGAATTGAAAAGTGGAACAATAATTAGCTATGTTTTTACATGACATTTCTGTGATTAACAAAGGGGAAAATATAAAATCAAGGGGAGGTGTTGAAGAGGATGGAGGAAAGGAAACAGACCACACTGAATTGTGAATCTCTACTTTTCCTCTTTAAATAAATGAAACCAATAAACTTTAATAGTGCTGGTGAATATGTCTTACCATTGACTGAAAATCAGATTTGATATTGATTTGATTTTCAGAATATTACTCAATCAAGCACACTTAACTACAGAAATTCTGTATTTTTTATATCATAAAAAAATGGTGCAAGCAAATCTGCCAAGCCTCCCCTCTGGCTACAAGTCTAACAACTGTTGAAGGACAAAAGATAATATATGTGAATACCATTGCCATGGTTCACTGGGTTAAAACAAACGGCCCCCATTTGACCTTTAAATTGAAGGGTTTCCTTTTATATCACTAGAGGCAAAATGCATGGACATGAGTATAACAACAACAAAAAGGAGACTCAAGCAGGTGAATTGTATTTGATTTGAGGGATTTTTATTCATTTTTAAGGGGATATTTTTTCTTTTCCTTTGGAAGGAGGTAAACCCAAAAGTCAAATTGATGAAGAGGAATGGGATCGGAATCTGGCCTGGGTTGAATTCACTGCTGCTTGGTTGGTCACCCTGAGGGAAATGATATGTGTGCAGCTGGGATGATGAATTGGGTTTGTTTAAGTCATCATTACATTGTACTTTTTTATGGACCTCAGTATTTATAACACTTAAAGTTGATTGAGTAATGTGGGTTGCCTCGGCGTCCCTGCTGGTCAGCTGGGGTGACGGGCCTTGACAGCAAACATGAAGATATTACTGCTCCAAGACTGGTCCAGGATGTCGGGGTAATCTTAGGCAATCTGCTGCTTGCTCTTGTGTGTAATACACTGTTGAAAACTTTCCCTGTGAGTGCATATGTAGGTTTATATGTAGGCTTCAATATATTTGGTGAAGAGCTCAAGCAACTCAGAACTAAAACAAGAAGGCAGCTGCTTTAATTGAATTATTTTTTTCTTTTTAAATTAAAACTTTTGCTTCAGAATAGCATCCTTATAAATTGGGAACAGAGTGACTACTAACTATATTTAATATCTTCCTTCTTTTGAATTAGTATCCCCTCTCTATTTTTGCTGAAGTCCAGTCAGCTTTCTGTAATGATTGGGAGAAAATATATGACTCAGGAGCAAAGCATGTTCAAGCACCTTTTCTTCAAGAGAACAACAGTGATGACAGACTAATTATGTTTAAGCCACCAACCCAAAAATTTAGGCAAATGGACTATGTGGGGATCCAAATGTAACACAGAGATCAGAAGCTCAGCTATGAGAGGTGGGCATTGGTTGTCCACAAATCTGTGGTCATTGTTGTTGCATTTGAAAGCACTGAGGTAAATGTGCTGCAGCCACACACATTTCTACCTGTGGTTATTTGCAATGTGAGGGGTTTACTAAATGCAAAAAGTACCTTGTTGTTTTGCATACAGGAAAACATCTTTGAACCTAAAGGCAAACCTTGAAACTCTTTATAGAACTGTCTTTGACTGGGCAATGCTGGTAGCATGAACGAAGTCTCATTTTATCTGTATGGTTATAATTAGAATTAATTCTCTAATATGTCAGTTTCTGCAGGTGAACACACATGATTACATACTTGTGTCTGCATGCGTACACCATGACATGCAACAGTCCAAAAAATTGCACTTGAAGTTTAGGAAATGCCAAAGCCAACATGTCCTGGTCAGCAGCACATCATGATCTAATTTCTTCCCCAGCAGCCCTGCCTCATTCAGCACAAAGGGAGCAGCTGGTCAATATTGTGTTTTATTGTCATGATTCTGTGGGTGACTCTGTGATTGGTTTACTACACATTATCCTCATCCCATCCTTAGGAAAGAATTATCACCCTGCTTGCCTCTATTTGGAATCGTATGAATAAATACAAGACCTGTGATTCTTCTACCTGCTGCAGAGGAAGTTTGAGAGGAATTTGACCTGGAACAGAATATAAAAGGCTGTCCTTCTACCCTGTTTTCCTTGTCAATTTCCCATCTCCACTTGTCTAAACCAAGACCCAGTTTGAGGACTTCTCTTACCCTCCCACCTGCAGATGTCAAAACTTGTTCTCAGCACCTCAGGACCTCAACACAAGTCTTGACATTAGTAAAGATCCTCCAGGACCTCTGTGGAGCAGAGGTGGTGGCTGCCACACTTTGTGTAGGTGTTGTGGTGCCTGGCACAGATGCTACTGAGCAGCATCACATTCAACATTCAATCCCACGGCAGCAAGAGAATCCTTCAGCTTAGCATGTCACTGTGCTTCCCTTCTTGAAGCTCTGACACCACTCATTGTGTGCTTTCCAGCTTCAGTGGGAATAAATCAACAGAATGGTTCCTAGATATAAGAATTAATTCCAGGAGTTTGTCTCCTAGGGAGGGATGGAATTAATACTCATATTTTCTTCATTGGTATTCAACTTTTCAACTTTAACAGATTTTTAATACACAACTTAGGCATCAAATGCTACTTCAAATGCCTTTCATTCCAAGCAAGAATTTTGTCAGGTGTCATGGTGCCATCAGTGAGACATGGTGTCAATCACAACCATGAATGCTCATAGTAGTTATAGTTAATGATGATCACAGTAAGATTTAGCAATTGAGTGGACTGGGAAGTGCCTTTTGCACTATAACTTCATGAATACTTACTGAAGGCCCAAGTGTTAGTAGACACAAGAACACAAGTTTCAGTTTGATGTGCTTTTGTGTAGTGGAAGGTAAAAGTAGCATGCCAAGGCATTTCCAGGAACTGATTGCAGCATTGGGAGCTGCAGTGTCTTAGAAGAAGGATTTGTGAAGATTTTTGACCTTTGCTGAGATCAGGCAGGAGACAGGAGCTTTCCTCTCATAAGAACCTAAAATACCTTCTGCGATACAATGGTGGACAGCTTCCTTTTTTGAGAAAGAGTCTCCTATCCTGGCTCATGGGGATTTGCTGGCACATTAACCATCTAACTGGGAAAGAAAGATCATGTCCATAGCTGTGCACCACTCTCCTTTTTTCTAGATGCCTTGCCTGGATAATCTTTTTCTGCCCCTCAGCTCCTTCCTTATATCATCCATGATTTCCCTTGATCTAGTCACAGATTTTTTCCCAGTTAAATACAATTTCTTTGAACAACTTCCAGCTTTTCTTAAAGGATACCCACTTCAATTCCCTCAACATCCTCAAGTCAATTGACTTGAAAAATCATTTGACTTGGAAGAAAAATCCATCAGTTCTTGTTCCTGCAGAGCTGAAAGAAATTTCTAGAAATGTCCTGCTCCTATCCCATAGTTTCAGAAATTACCTTGCCCTTTATAGTAAAAATTACTTGGTATCCTCATCTGTGGAGTTTCTACTGGCTCACAAAAATTCTTAAAATGTAGCCATATTTAGGATTTTTCTGTTGAAGGCAGAGCACTTAATTTTTAGTCCTGTGTTTTAAACCATAGTGGAGGTACATCTCTCTGCTAAACTACTAAAAACGAACATTTTCCTATATGCAACACAGTATATTTTCCAATCATTTCACACTCAGAAGCACTTCAACTATTTTAGCTGAAATGTGCCCAAAATGTACAGCCAGCAGAAACTTCTAGCATGGAAATTTTCCCCTAGACCGTGTCACATTCAAAAAAATTATGAGCAATATAAAGCAAAGTCTTGTAATAAGAACTTTCAGAGACTCTCACAGCCAAGAAAATTAAATATAGGTGCTGTTCACTGTTTGTGTGTTGCCTGTAGTTACACACCCCATAAATATGTTAGGAAAAGCTCAGAGCTCTCTAGTCCACCTGACCTAAAACAAAAACCTGACAAGAAATTCTAGCTTCATCCTTATTCATCTATGCTGACAGGGTACACATTTGACTTATCATGGGCCAAATTCTGCTATCCTTTACACCAGCACTGATCTTAAGAACTCTGTTAATTATAAGAGTTTATTTTGTGTGAGTATAATATGTATTAGCAACAATTTCAAATTATGCATGCTGCTACCCAGAGGATATAGTTGCCTCTTAAAAATGCATTGTTGGGGGAATAACACCAGTGAGCAGAGGAAATATTTGCTCATCCTTCTTTTATTATTAGGCCCTAAACTGAGAAGAAGAGAGAAAAAAGTTAAGAAAATCTTTCATTAGACTTTAGCTTGCACAGTGCCCCTTCTGTTTTCTCTCATCTCACTTTGGCAAACAAAGAAACTCTAGATCACTTTTTCCTTTGCTTTTCAATTGGATCTGAACAGCAAAAAAAGTCAAGTTGGCAATAAAAAACAATTTAAACTCTATTAGTGGTACACTCAAAATAGCTCCATCAAAAATCAGGAGGAGTTTGCTAACACACACACATCCTTTTGTGTGTTGTTTGTAGGCTTCATTAATTGCCATCTGATGTGAAACATGAGTTTAATTGAAATTTCTCACTAATCAAGTGCATCCTTCTAATGACGGTGCAAAAAGTCACACCTTCTATGCACGGTCCTTAGTGCAAAATTCAAGGGAACACTTGAATTATTTTAAAAGTCTATTAAACCTGATCTTTAAGTGCAGTGTGTGATCATTTGCATTGTTGCTCAATTTGTACAAACAGAAATACACACATACATTCAGGGTGCAGATGCAAATTCAAAGCTTAACGAACCGGGTCCTGAAAACGACTCTTAACTGACTGGCCAGCACAGGGATCGATAATAAGGCCCAGAAAGCCCTTCAATCCTGTATTGTCATTTCAAATCCAGGCCCTAAGTGCTTATCTAAGAGGGCTGTAATTTATTGCTTTATTAAAATTTTGTGGGAGTGATAAATCCACAATCTGAACACAGAGATCAGGTGGTGATGCCCTATTTGACTTTTCTCTTACATTCACCAAGATGTTTCTGCTGGATTAAGTCAGACCCTTAGTTACTCTGATGCTGCAGCTGGACGTGAACACATGCCTTACCTCCATATTCTCCATCCCAATGAATAGTGAGCACTGCTTCCAGAGCAATGTTTTTAATAGGGAAGATATTAAAAGATCCTCCCTCAAGAGCAGGACAATTTCTATTTTGCATCACAGACAATTTGCTGTAGTTGGCAGCAAATGCTCTTTGGGTTTCCTGATGGTGGTTTTGTCCCTAGGCCCTCTGGATTATAGGACATAGAGAAGGAAAAGGAGAGTGAAAGAATAGAGAGGGAGTGCTACAATACGACATCACATTTAAGGATCCAAACTACTAGTTTCTGCTTAGTTCGAATTCTAGAAAGAGTTACAAGGAAATACTTCTAGCAGTGAATATTTTAACTTCACTCAGGGTGTGTGTGTTTTGCTGAGGCAAAAGAAAGAGGACAGAGTCCTACTGAGGCCACCTAGAATGGTCAAACTTGGAGAAAAATACCTTAATACTCTCAGATGAGTGTTCTGGGTTTTTATCATTAACTGTAAATGCTTAAAACCAGGTAAATCCACATTCAGAGGGAACACCTTCATGATATTGAGAGAAACTCCTTCAGAAAGGTGCTAAGCTTTTTTATGCTTCATTTTCTTTGGATAGGCAGGAAGGACCCTGGTGAGGGTCCATACTCCACCCTGGGATGGGTGAATGTCCTTGTCCTTGCTGATGTTTGTGGGAATGGTTAACATGTGGCTTCCCTTTAGCATCACTCACTTACAGGTCAGAATAAAACAAGAGGTAAAAAAATTCGAAGTTCAAGAACACAACTACAATCTCAGAGGGTTTGACGTTATTTAGTGCTCAGAAAAATTTTTCCTACATCAAAGTCCCCAATATTATTTTGATTTTTTGTCTGGTTTATTTTGCTGTATTTTTGTTTGGGTGTGTTTTTTTCCTGATGACTGAATGCGGTATTATTTGCTTTTCACCTGCCAAAAGTTTCATGTATTTCCACGCTCTACTAGATAACAACCTCCTTAGTGCAGTCTGTAGTGCATCCTTAATACTGCTGTAAAACTGAACAGTGGGAAAATGTCAACAATCAGATTTTGAAGAATTTGTTGTAAATCATTCATGCACATATACCTGTAATCCTTCAGTTAGAAGATTCTGCCCACAAGACACTCAGTGGTGCACTGAGAGATCTTGCAAAGAGCCATGACAGGTCCAGAAGGAGGTTTTCTTCCTCAGGACAAGTTGCCCAACAAGCTGTCTTCCTCCCCAGGTAATAGGAATGTCAAAGAAGAATTTGCTTTGGCTTCAAAAATTAAAAAGAGCTGTTTGGAAAACAGAAGCTTTATTTCAAAGCATTTTCATTAATTTCAATTTCATGAAGTATAAATGTTGTGCTGTGTTATGTTCAATCTATCAAATTCATTCTGCTCCTAGTTGGCAAAGTCATTTTCACTGTCAGGTTGCAAAATGCAAACAGCTTTCTCTCCCTCTCATTCAAAGGCCTATCCTGCCAACACTTTCCAGTATGAATGGAGAAGTTCTTTCCTCCACAAATGAAGTTCACACGTGTGTTGAGCCAGATAATTGCAGAAGTGTAAGTAAGCTTTATCTCCTTTTGAATTAAACAATTTGTGTTGCATATGCAGGGAGATAAATGTTACCTCTGTTGCAAGAATTGCACTGCACCTGTGTGCTATGTTATGTGAAAGGCTCATCTCCACACACACAAAAATTTGGAGCACAGAGGTATAATGACAGGTAGAGGAACCCCAGTAACCAAGAAATGAGCCCCCATCAGGCTTGTCCCAGGGCTGCCATGGGAGAACTCAGCCCTACTCCCTAGGGATGAAACCCATCACAATGAGTTAATGGAAAGATTCTCCAATTATTCCTTTTAGATGTTGGCAGCTTATTCAGAAAACTTACAGGGACAAGACCTAAGTATTAGTTTCTGCAATTGCCTTTCCATCACATGTGTATGTGATGGTAAAAATCAAATGATAGCTCAGAAGAGTCTGGCTTCTAACTAGATTAAGGAATACAACACTAAAAGAGCAACTTTGTGATCTGACACTATTTCCTTGCACACATTGCTTGAAAAACTGAGATGTGGAGAGTTTCAAGCAACAATCTCGTTCCATAATGTAAAAACAGGCAAGAATAAAAATGGTAACTCAACTGTGTACCACAGGTTGGAAGATCCAGCATGTATCAATGAGAAGAGCTCCTTATTCCCACTGGAAGGCATTGCTTACCAAACAATTTGGAAAATTTGACTGCTACTGCTACGCCCTCTTCTGTACTGTCTGCATGAATTGTTCAAGGCCAAGGTCTTTGAACACCTCTGTAACTTCTGTTATTCACACTTGTGCTTTGTAATCAGTTGGTGCAGAACACAGTGAAAACTTCTGCAGCTGAGAGCAGCCTCTCACTAATTTGTAGGCACTAACCACCAGATTTGAGGAGACATTTAACAGCTAATGAGACAGAGGATGCAGTTTTCAAAACTTTCTCAGCTCCTATCTTGCCTTCAAGAGATTGCATTGGTGTGAAGGATCACAGGTGATGGGGAGCAAGAAGCTGAGAAGTACTTAGAGTCCAGAAGATGCAGTAGGTGCCTACCAATACATTGATGTGCAAGAATTACACTCACTGTAAAGTCTCATTGATGCCAAAAGCCCCAGATAAAGCAGATGAATGTTGTGCTCCAATTCTGCATCTGAAGTTCTTTAATGGTAGTGGAATGACATCAGTAGTCAGCAATGTTTTTTAGAACTATCTTTAATTTTATTACTTTTTTTTTTAGATCTGCTTTTTTACTTCTGATAAGAAACTTGCTTCTAAAATACCAATTAAAATGGTTTAAGGTGATGGTTAGGCAGGTTCATTTGGACCCAGACTGAGAAGCTGGCATTATTACTTATTTCATGAAGGGTACTCAGTGAATTTACTAGCTTGAAACAGTATACTGAGGACAGCACAGACAGGAAACAGAAAAAAGATCACTTACCCTATGAAAACTACATCTTATTTCTTCAAAGTCTTTCAGGTTTAATTAAATCAGGTATTTTTTCTTGGATATAAGAAAGTTGTTTTTTAAATGTGCATTTTCTCCTGAAAGTACAGTCTCTAAAGGAATCAACAACAGCAAAAATCGTGATTAAATTTTAACATTTTTGATGATGTACATGTCTTGCTCAGTTGTAATTTTTCTCTCTAGGTATTCTGGCAGAACAAGCCAGGAAGGTATAATCAGGTTAATAGCCTCTTTTTTTTTTTTTTTTTTTTCTTCCCCACAAATAATCTTAAAAAATCAGGGCAAGGAGCAGATCTGAAAAACTCCTTTGAATTGACCCTAAATGAAAATCTGTCTAGGTGCACTTGCTTTCATTGGGAATGCATCCAAGATATATGGTAAGGTAATTCTAATAATGTGAATTCACTCTTTCTTAGGCAGGGAAAAAGACTCCATAGACTTTGTTACTACAGGGGCCTATCACTCCCACAAATTCTCCACTGTGAATGAAATGCTGTTTGCCTGTTTATGTGAAGAATGATGAAACTTTAAATGAATCATTGACCTTTCTTGAATGACATGTGACCTGTAAGATATCTGAGCTGTATATCAAGAGCAGTTCTTGAAAATTGCCGTCTGCTGACCGAAAATAAACAATAAGATATCAAATATGGTTTGAAAAAATTGACTTGGTTTAACGCTGCAGGGGTGGGGAGGGGGGAACTGAATTATTTTGACTCACCAGTCAGAACACATCAATTCCTTTCAAATCATCCTTCATCTAGAGACTGGAAGGGTTACTTCTTGCCTTTAGAGCTGCCTATGTGTGAGCAATTGCTATTTACCAGAATGCATGCTTTATTTAAAAAATGACTAGCAGTAATAAGGAGGCTGTAAATGCTGGGACTTTTGGGATGAGATGGATTCTACAACAAGAGGGAGAACCTCTGTTCTTAAGATGGGGGTATCAGGTTTGGGTTTAAAGGTCAACAAAGAAGGGCAAGTCTCTGAACGGGTCATTTGGGCCTTTCTGCTTCTCAAAATTCAGTCATCAAAGGATAGTAACTGGTAAAGTAATACATACAGGAGGCCTGAAAAGTCTAGTCTTTGTGGCAAGTGGAATTATTAAGGGCATGCACCGTCCCTGTCTGACTGTGGGTTTACTTCTCTCTGTAGGAAGGCAATCCTCTGTCCATCTGTTTCTGCAGGACACCAGGTATTGACCTGGGGTAATACCCAAGTGGACATGATTCACAGAGATTTATAAAAAATGGTGGTCTTGTAGATTTTTCCTCAAACCTTGACCACTCTGGGCTGTTAACTTTTCTCCGACAACGCTTTAGTTTGCTTTCACTGTAGGCAGCGCAACTGAGGTGAGCTGGTTTTTGTGGGCTAATCAAATAGGGATAACTCACCCCAAATTCAGAGACTTCTCTTAGTTAACTGGGCTTTCTTTTCAGTCAGTGGGGGAAGCAGACTCCTCTGACAGTGATGCAGAGCAAGAAGCAAGTTAAATTGCTTTGTCTCAGCATTTGGAAATATCACAGGAAGGGTTCTAGAATGGCAACTAATAAGCCCTGTGGAAGCAGCTTCACTTCTACTCATGTAAGAGGCAGAGTTTAATTCTCAATAAGCACATTTTGGTTAAATGGATGTTAGAAATTGGACTCCTCTTGGTTGAAAACACCATGAAGAAAGAAATTCCCACATAACTAAAACTGTTTTTCCTTAGTTTTAACCGGCAACTTTTTGTTGGTCTCCTCCTGAGGTACACAAGCATAAACAAGGAGCTGAGAATGGAGCAGTCAATACAAAGAACAAGAAAGGAGAGAAGAAGGGGAGCAAAAAAGACTGGCCCACAAATCCCAGTTTTCCTGAGCTGCATCCATCTGGAAAGAATAGAGCAGTAAGGAAAAGGAAGCAAGCAGTGGGCTAAGGTGACCTAGGCAGATGGTTAGGTCAAAGGCTCATGGACCAAATATTGATGTCTTTCTAGCTCAGACAATTTGTACTATCCCCTAGGAATGGATTTCCTTACTTTATGTTATTTCATTGCATGTGCTGGAATAAAAACACCCATGGGCCTCCTCTGCAGGGAAGTCAGCAAAAATCTGTCCACTTCTATGTGCATTTTAATACCTGTCAGCTGACTCACAGCACCAAATAAAACACAAGCATTCTGAGATGACAGATGGATTTGTTGCCCTGGAGGATTTGGGATCCATAAACCAACAAATGGATTCACTCATCTGTAGAAGTTGTTTTTTCATCTGTGACAGCTATAATACAGATAACATTACTCATTCAAGGTAAAATCCAAATCAACATAAGGGCTGTCCACAAATCCTGAGATGCAGTTTAGTGGAAAGTCTTAAAAAAACCCTTAATGTAGGGCTTAATTTTCTCTGGAGCAGCGGGTGGGGCAGTGAGCTGGACCTCGGACAACAGACAACAACATTGGATAATTTACATTAACAGCAGCATAAATTTCAGGAAAAGAGGGTCCCTTCCAGAAAGGCCTTGTGAAGATTAGCTGCATAACCAGCTTCATTCATGGCATTTCAACAGCCTTAGAGGGCTGGACTCCTCCAGTGGACAGCGCAGGAGGAGCAGCCTTGCCAGGGGCAAATTTTCTGGATGACCTAGTAAAGCAGACCAAATGCCTTTGGGAAGAACAAAGTTGTTTTCAGCTGAATTTGGCTAAAATTTTGCTTCACAATTGGGTTGAGGCTGAAAGAAAATTTGCAGGTGAGTCTTACCTCTTACATGTACTAAAATAAATGGTGGTGCAAAGCAAAGGTGAATTTCTGCTGTTCTTACTCATATGTGCCTGGATCTTATCCTTTTAGGGATCACACTGTCTGGCCAGAGCAGGACAGCAGAGTGAATGAGGTATAATACCAAAACTATCTAACACAGCACATTCTTCTGTACTACAGCAGACACAAGGGTTCTATCACATGATGAGCAGAAAATACAGTGGTTCCTGCCCAGGAGAACGTAAGCACACAGAGCTAAAAGTGATCTCTGGAGTCACCATAACCAAGCCCATGTAAGCCTGCTACATACTCTGACAAACTTCTGGAGCTCACCCTTAAAACTCCTTAGGTTTTTTTGATATTTTTTTGGCCAGGAGGAAAGCTGTTCAAGATCCTCAATGCTCCGATGGTCTGGGGTATCATCTGCTGAAACAGAAACCATCTTTTTCAGATGAATTTTTACTGCACTCAGGACAAGATAGTGATATTTAAACCACTACTGCAATAAAAATAATAAACAGCAGCATTAATCATAATCACAAAAGCATGTATTCATCTCTCACCAGCCATATAAAATACAGGTATGGCCTGTCTGGTTTTATTTATGTGCTCAGAGGTTCTGGTATTAAACTGGGCTATTAACATTGAGCTCAGTGCTGGGGCAAAGGCCAAAGGGGGCTTCTGCCAGTCGGGGGGGTGTCAGTGGGACAGAAACAATGACCAATAATAACCACTAATGGCTGGGCCATTAGTGCTGATGAGGCAGGAGTATCAGAGACCAGGTGCCAGTGACATGGGGAAAGGAGTGTGCACTAATTGCCCTATTCAGAAAATGTAAATGTGCTTCCAGGCTACTGACAGCAGAGGAGAGCAGCTCCACAGCTCAAAGAAGGCATGGAATGAGAGCTGGAAGAGGCAGCTTCCAGCCCATCATGGCTTCACACAAGGGGAAAAGTAGGAAATGGGTAGGGTAGGGTTTGAAATGATGTGGTGTGGCATGGCATGGCTTGATTTGACATGGACAGGCTGTTGGACCCCTGGGGAAAGGCCACACTTCCACCTCCTGATGCTTCACCAGCAGATGCCCAACAGGCAGCTGGGCTGGAGAAGATCATTGGAGACCTCTCCCAGCTCTCATTCCATGGGCTGCCTTACCTTACCATGCAAGTACTCAGTGTTTTCACGTGAGCAAGCGACACGCTCCTGCTGAAATGATGGAATGACCTGCATACCCATCCCAGAAAAAGTCCCTGTCACAACTATCTAATTGCAGGGATGTCCTCAGAGACTCCTTTCCCCAAGGAACCTCCATAATTGTTCTGAAATAACTTCCAGTTAATTATAAATCCTGTGTCTGCAAAAAGCACCGTGCTAGTGCAGTATATCAGAATGACTACTATGAAAAAACACAGTTAGGTGCATCTCTCCCAATTTTTACTTTGTAAAGGTTGTATCTGTGGACCATGGATATTAATCTCCCAAGCAGCAAATTCTAGGACAAGAGGAAATGGCCTCAAGTTGCACTAGGGGAGGTTTAGTTTGGTTTGGAGAGAAAAAATTCTCCAATTAAGGGATTTTCAAGCACTGGGACAGGCTGTCCAGGGCAGTGGTGGAGTCACCATCCCTGGAGGAATTTAAAAGACGCGTAAATGTGGCACTTGGGGACATGGCTTAGTGATGGACTTGGCAGTGCTGGGTTAACAGTAGGACCTGATGATATTTGATGGTCTTTTCCAATCTAAGGATTCTATGATTCCTGCTGCCTGTTGGAAAGCAATGTTGGCTCAGGGTAAGCTGCATTTGGGAGTGCAGACTTTTCCTGTGACCATACTGAGGATATGGCTGCCTAGCAAAGAGAAGAGTCTCAGGCAAATAGCTGGAGTTAAGTGAGGAAAAAACCTTCCCTGAAGATAGATATGACACAGTGTAAATGAAAAGACTCATTTTAAGCATTCAAGTGTGTAACTTTTACCATTCTTATTAGAAAAGCATCAGGCATAACTCCACAGCCATGGATGAGCTCTCTCTCACACTGACTACCTAGACCTAGAGTTCCTGACTAACTTTGGAATTTTTTTTTTTTTTTTTTTTTTTTTTTTTTTTTTTTTTTTTTTTTTTTTTTTTTTTTTTTGGTTTTGGATTTTCTGGACAGTCCACCAACTTAACTACATTGGTCCAATTGCCCAAATGCAAACTCTTAATAGAGACAACAGCAATATTGTGTATCTAGCTATTAAAGACTGCTTTAGAGAAAGAAGAGAAAGAAAAGGCATTTTCTCATTAATGTAGAGAGAGAGCTAAGGGGGCAATTCTCAATGACAAATCTCTCCTGTACCCCTGCATTTAAAGCTGTAATACTACATTATGCACATGCTGAGTACCATTGGATCTTGTCCATTTTCATATGACAGTGAGGGTAAATTTTGACATGGGTATGTAAGAAGAGGGAATTTTGAAAGCCATTTACTGCCCCCTGTGTAGGAAAGCTGTGTAAACCATGGGAAAGATGGATGCATGTGGTTATTCCCATGTGGCCACAAACTATTTCTACTATATGCCCCACACTAAGTTATTCTTATTACTTGGTGTTAGATCTTGGGAGGTCACTGGTCACTGGGACTCACCTAAGGCAGCAGTAGAAAGAAAAAGCAGTGAATGAACTTGTACTGCTTGAACATAGGGCCTGAGTCCCATCCTCACAGCTATTTCATGGCTCCTTAATCTTTGGCCATTAGATGGGAGCCCCCAGGGTGTGCAGAGTGCAGTCAGAATTCCTTCTGCCCTTGTCAGAGCTCATGGTTAGCTTGTCAAATGGCTCCCCACTCTCTTCTCATGGCCTCAGAGGCCTCTCCTTTCCTTTACCTCTGCTATCACATAGAGTGTGCAGGCACTGTCTCAGTCCTGGCTCTGCTCCCTCATCGTCACCCTTCCTTCCAGGCTGGATGTTACAAGAAAGAACAAAATGCTCCTCCATATCAGCCCTGTCTTGTGCACTATTTGCATAACACACTGCATCCACAGTCATATGCATCCATAGTCATATTCAGTGAATATACAGCAAAATTATATGTACAGTATTATTCATATCAGTTTCTGGGGGGCCAGTGAGTAATGACACACACACACATCCCCAGAGGCAGCAGTTCCACGTGGTGGTATTTCAGCTACAGCTGTATATCTTCAGACAGCTATTTTCAAAGACTAACAAAGGATTTCAGAGTGCAGCATGAGGTATGGATTCTTGGTATGTCCTGTTTCTTGAAATAATCATTGTAAATTAATTAGTCATCACTGGAATTCTAACCTGCATGTTGAAAATTAACCAGACTATTTCCAGTCTGGGGAAACACCACAAACTTCAGAATTTAGCTGAAAAGAAGTTTTGACTGTCTCTCCTAAGGCACAGCATGAAAAGTACCAGTTTACAGCAGAAGGGTTTCTGTCCTATGCCACTGCAGTGATATAACACACACATACACACACACTTACTGATAATTAGAAGGTCAAAATGTTTTGCTGGTTCTAATCTCATAAAATGAAAACTCCATTATTTATTATTAAAACACATCTGATATACTAAAGGAAAATAACACTTGTCAAAACCTACTTTTGCATCTCCTGATGCATGCTTATTTACACTTGCTTTTCATTCTGAAGCATCAGTTTTATATTCTTAAATTCCTTCCAGATAACTCTGAAAACCATGTGAGGAGCTCAGAAACACATTCCAGGGTAAGAAGAATTTGTCACTTGGAGGAGGATACCTACAGCTTGCTATAATCAAATGCTTAAAAAAAGGGGACACTTACAAAAGCAGGAGAGAAAAGGAGATAGCAGGGGAGAAAAGGGTAAACTGCATTGCTTAGTCTTTACAGTGCAAGCCACATAACAACGAGAAGAAAGATAACTGATGGGCAGTATTTTAAGGCATATTAACCCAATTACTAGTATATTTTTACAATCGTAGCTCCAACATTTATCACACTGCATTTATTAGACCTCTGAGCTAGGTTATGTCAAATGAAACGCTGTGAAACTACAACATTTCATTAAATTGCTGCCGGAGCAGGGTATTCAATCCTGATACTCTAAAACCACATGATTTTTATCAAAATCTTTGGAAATTGAAGCAATCACTAAAAGGTGTCGGGAAATTAAAATGTTCTGTCTCAGTGGAAGAGATACACTCCTTGTAACATATATCAGCGGGTTTTTTTTAAAGACACATTACTATGCAGAGAAAAGACATCAAATACAGGAGACATAGTAGATTCTAGAAAAGTCTAGCTGCTGCAATTTTTCATATTTAAAAATAGCCTGTAAGGGCAAAAGAGCCAAGTTTCTTTCATAATTTGTTTTGGGGGTGTATTTTTCCCTATTCAGTACTTGATGCTGTGATTGAACAGGTGTCTACAAAAAAGAAAATCATGCAGGATTTATAGACAAGGTTGCAAAAGCAAAATGAATGTTTTCAAACCTAGTTTCTCTAAAGCCTGAAACATTTTATGTACCTTTTATTATTAATTTTGTCCCTGCAAACAAACATTCTCTGAGATCAAAGGGTATTTGAAATGTTGCGGAGAGTATGAAAAGTGAGAGACAACATAGTTTGAATAATTTCTTATAGAGGCTTTAGCTTAAAATTCTATATTTACCTTAAAATCCTATGTTTTCTTTTACCAGAATGCCCTTAAAACATAACATCCATAGCTGAAAGATTGCAAAGATACTGGCAAATAAGAGTCTGTGTGATTCTGTATTGCCTTACATAGTGCTATTGAGCAGTACAAAATTAGTTCAAAGAAAAATGAAGGCATTTGAGAGTAGAAATATTTTATAACCACACTATAGTTGTTCTGTGCTGCAAGGAAGTAATACTGATGTTCAGTGCTGTTTTATACGTCTCAGGGAATCCGATTTTCCCTCTAGACCTGGTTCCAGGAAACAGAGGGTATAGAGGAGCTGTAGGTGTAAGGAAATGAAAGAAGGGGCTGTGCCTCCTAACTTTTATTCTGCATGTTAACAACATACATTTATGTTCATCACACATCATCCCTGCCAGCAGCTCCCTACCCTGCTGGGAACATTGAGCTGGGGTCATATATTGGGTGTGCAGGGCCAGGGTGATGTCTGGTGAAGAAGCTGGTGAAGGACCATGATACCCACAGCTCTCTGCACATCATCAGTGACGTTTTAGCAAATTATATAGGGTTTCAGACACAGATTAAATCAAGGACAAAAAGAAGACCAGCGATAGGATTTCTGCTGTAACTTTTGGAAATGCTACTCAGCCCACCAATAACTCCAGTGATTTCTTTTACCTGTGAGACAAAATCAAGATCTTTGTGCAGCTCAGAAATAAGGCCCCACTATTCTGCTAATGGTTTGTTGCCCCAGAAAAACTCAATCCCTCACTACTTTTTCAATGTTTTTCTTCTCTCTGCCTTCTTTGCTGCCTCTTACAAGTGCAGCACTTTCCAGGAACCAACCTGTAAGGTCTCCTTCAATCAGTTCCATGGACGTGTTTATGCCTTTAAGATTTCCAGTGATGACTACCAAACTTTAGAAACAGCTAAGGTGTTTCATTATTATTTAAGTTTTTAACTGAGATACGAAGATAAAAAGTATGGAAATGTCACCATTATTGGGTAAAGGTTTATGAGATATAGTAGTGGCTTCCAGGCTTGTGTACTAAATTCGATCTGAACTGTATTTGCACCAGAGGTTTTACAAGAATCATCTATTTTAAAGTGATGTCCAGGCAGGACTACCTTTGCCATTACAGGAAAGACCATAATGTTCTACAATTCTGAAAGCTTGGAGAAGATTTACATTTTTATTGGACAAACAAGCTATTGAGCCAAAGAAAAAGGAAGTGGATTTTTTTAAACTTGTCTCCTCAATTTTGTTTATTGTTCCACATTTTGGCTTGCCATCCTGGTGTTCACATCACACGCCAGGTAAAAAACTACATCAAACTATTGAATTTATTGCTATTAGGGACATGTTCCTTGCTATTCCTGTATTTTAAACAGAGGTCAGCTAGCTCACAGTAATTATCAAATTATTGATTTACTGGGCTAAAGCTGTTTTTACGATTGCTTCAGAGGTTTAACAGTGTTGTATTTCTTCCACATCTGTGCTTGATGTTATCCCCTACTGCACTGAATAAAGTCACACTGTGTGAAAGTAACAGTAGTGTCAAGACTGTGGCAAACCAAAATTAACATTGTAAAAATAAAGACAAATACCACTGAGGTGGTAATCCCCTGTAGTCTAGCCTTTTTCACAAAATTCATTAAAAGGTGGCTGACAAAGTTAGCCTTTTAGCATCCTTCCAAACACCATATTAAATGCTGTTGCTAAAGTGAGATCAGGTAACCAGTCCCCAGGTGCTGGCTGAGCAAAGCACTGCTGTGCTGGAGTTTACCCTCTTTAATGAACAGGCACTGTGCAATGGACACAGTGGAAAATGTAAAGCAATTTGCTAGAAAACACCTGTAGGAAGTGCTACTTATTGCACAGAAAAATGCCAGTGGGTTAAGAGGACAGAGTGCTGGCTGGGGAATTACCAATTCCTAATTTCTAAACCTGGCTCTGCTTGCGCTGCCCAAATCCTTTGAACAAGTCTCAGGCTGACTTCTGTCTGCAGTAGCACTTCATGTTAATTAGGGCTCTGAGACAGAAGCACCAAGGATTGGAACACAATCTTCCTGTGACAAGGAGCACAAATAGCAGGAAGCAAAATAAAATCCAGCCAAAATCAAACACCGTGCAAAAAAAACAGGCAACAAAAAGATCATAAAATAAAGAAAAAAGAGTGAATCAGCTCCTCTGTGCCACACAGTTTTAAATGAAGTGTGTTAGGAGTGGTGAGGATGTGGTGAATCCAGCAGGGAATGAGCTACAGGTAATACAGCTGAAACTTCTGTCATCACATTTCTTCCCTTGCACACTCACATATTCTCCCTGTATTGCTCAAGGTGCAGACAGTTGCTCAATCCTCCAAGCTGTAGGGTGGATTTTTCTGGGAACGGTACTATTTCCTGGTTAAATAAAAATAGAGGTTTTCCATACACATTGTTTTGTACCTCTTTTAATAAAATTTTTCCCTCAAGATTGTAAAATGGGAGGTACAGAAGCTAAAAACCCAGCTAGCAAAGGTCTGGTTTTCTGCATCTATTAGATGTGGGAAGTCAGTGGCTACTGGTACCCTTCCAGTGACTCATCCCCTCTCACAAGGACCTAAAGCCAAGTGAGTCACAACTACCCTCTTCACCTGATCTGTCTGAAGGAGAATAATCAGATAGACATATATTTCATACATGACCTATATATTTATACACATTTAGATATTCTAAATCTAAACTTATTACCCAAGACTGCAGGCAGAGACAGTCTCACTTCTCTGGAAGATTTGTGCTTCCCTGACTCACATTTTTTTGCTGAGAAGTTGCCTTGCAGTGACTCACCTCTGCCCTTGAACAGCCCTGCTCTGAAAAAACTTTGAGGCCATCACACCCATGCTCCCAGAAAGGAGTGAAAATGCCCCCCCAGGGGCAGTTAGACAAGGCACACTTCCCTGACATGCTGCAGTGCTTAACTAGAATATTTCTGTATTAATTTACACTCCCTCAGTTCTTCCTCACGCCACACTCCCCCACGGAGCTATGCGGGAGCCATGACCCACCCTTGACCAACTCCTGTAAAGTCCTGACAGGTACAGCCCAGGACATGCCAAGAGAGTACTGCCATGCTGAACATGGCATTTGCAATTATTAGGAGTCTCCTGAAACTGCCCCAGACAGGCACTGGTAGTTAGCCACTGTTCCTACCCAATGCACCTGATTAATCAGTATCTGGGACTGCATCCATGTCCCTGTACCACTGCATTTCTCTGTTCATAATCTCCTCCTTGGCAGCATGGCAGCACCCATGCATGAGGCAGGTTAAAGGAAAAACATAAGAGGAAAGAATGTAAGTGTGATAGGTAGGTACTTCCACCCACAAGACAAAAACTCAAAGCATTTCAGGTCTCCCATTTCCTCTGCAGCAGGCCCAAGGGCTTGTGTCAGCACTGCTTCAGCATACAGGTGTTTTTCCTCAGTGCTTGGTACCCAAATCCATGCATCTCCCAGAATCAGCAAACTTTTGCTATGGG
>WEIU01014611.1:129061-156463 GCA_013389925.1 Aegithalos caudatus
TATATGTTATTACAGAAGATCTGTATTCCCTAGATTTATCAAAATGCATATAAATATATAATCTGGGGGCATTCTAAATATTTTATACTCAAGAACATGATGAGAATAGCATTAGGATAGAAAGATTTGACATTTAAGCTGTAGTAGACACTATCAGCAGCAGTTCAAATAAAACAAGACTGAAAAATCCGAAGCATACAGTTATTGATGTGGGAGTGTTACCAGCAGTATTTTTAATTATCATCATTTTGTGCTAACCACATTTATAAAAAAAAAATTCATATTTATAGTACCTTTCAGCAAAAACAACTTAGAAATATCCCAATGCTTTTTTTTTTTTTTNCATAAAACCAGTAAAGGTCTATTATCCACGAAGTTGCTCACTCAGTGCACATTTCCATATTTCCCACTCATTTTTATTGAAATCAGGCAGCAGTCCGAGAGACCTCATCCCCGGGAAACGGGGCAGACATCCTTTAACCTGCATGTATCACTCTGTGAGGGTGATACCATCTCTGCTCACTACAAGACCACAGTTTTGTTAAGAGCTAAAAAAGACATGGGCTCATTTTCCCTTGAAGCTCCTGCCTCGAAACCAGTAGCAAACCAAAGCCATTGTTTTGGGAACCAAAGGTCATGCTGAGAAAAATGAAACCATATATGAATAGAGCAGGGCTCCAAAGCCTCACTGACAAATTCACTTTGAGGCTCATGCTATCTCTTTCAGGGGGTGTGTGTATGAACAGTCTCAAGAGAAGCATCAACAAATATCTCTGAATTCTAATGTTGACACTGCTGTAGCATTTTAAACGCCAAGAGCCTGATGCACAACATGGAATATGAATTTCTGTTGGTGAGAGATGATATCCTGCTTTGCACTGTGAAGTTTGTTATCTGCTTCCCACCTTAAATTAGGAGTGGCTGTCTATAGGTAGCAATATGTAAAAATGTTGTATATATTCATTCATCAGGTTCATTGCAGGGCATTTCTCAATCATTTTGAAATGGGGGAAAAAGGAAACAATGTCCTTTAGGGAGAATGCTCTATATGCTGTCATTGTTAATAACCCTGTATGCAGAGAATGAATATTTACCTTACAAATTGTGGATAAAGTTATATTGGAAAAATGCCTGTCTGCACATAGCACTAAGATCAGAGAACTTCAGTTTCACAAATTGGAGAAAGGGGAGAATAAATCCATCCCCCCACCCCCACTGTCTTTTTGCCTTTTTGCTTTTCATATCAATTTTGCTTTTAATAAAAAGGTAGCTTTTCCCAGTGAAACAGAAAAACTGGAGTTGTCTGCTTTCAGCTTGGGAGAAAACAATGTTTACTGTCATAGCACAGGGATTCTGTAAGCTTTGCTCACGTGGCTGACCCAGTATTTCCAGCAGCACTCCAATTCAGTGGGACAAGGAAGGTAATCAACTCATCAATTGCTAGTTATCAGTAACACAGAGCTGAAATACCAGCATTTACTTTTCAAAACCCACAAAAGTTCAAGACAGACATTCGCTTGAATTTACACATTTTAGTTCTACTTTTTTATAGAACTACAAACCAGTTTTTCTTCTCACTGCAGTCTCACTCCACAAAAGAAGCATCCTGCTCTCTGTCTCTTGCAGAGGGCACGAGTTCTGTCTGTAGTTTAGCATGGGTTCTGCTTTCAGAGCTGTGGAATGCTTACTGATGCCTCTGTCTCCAGTTGAAATTGAGCACAGTCTGAAAGCCATGCTCATTTAAACTCCTGAATTGAAAGAAAAATGGAAACAAAAATGGAAATAAAAAACTGTGCACTGATAAATACAGAGGCCCTCAGAAGTCAGATGTTTAACCTAACAGGTTTATTTATCAGTAGGGTAATTCAGTCTTCATTCTTCATTCACAGTCCCTCACCATGATTTTATGCTTTGTACAATTTCATTGCTACCTCCAGTTAAAAAGTTATAATGATCTTTCTCTATGACACTGATCTTCTTGCAGACTATATCTAGCCCCTAGTTTTGGTTTACAAACAAACATCACCATCCACCCTCTTCCTTCCTTTCTTCTGCCAAAGTCACAGGTGAAAATATTCAAAATATCCAGTCCGTAAGTGATTGCTTTGTGATGGTCTCTCAGGTCAGCACTTCCCATCTAAAGACTTCTCAGTTTTGTCTCACTTGAGTGGGCTCCTGACCCACCCTCTAAGTCTTCTTCTCATTCCCCTTTCCCCCAGTTCAAGGGATTATTATCCAGTATCAAATGCATTACTGAAGTCCAGGTAGACAGTACCTAATGCATTTCCTTTGACTAGAAAATCATCTAAAGGAAAATGTTGGGATAATTTGGCACAATTTATCTTTGATAGGCAGGAGACAGATGGGGAGGGAATAAAAGGAAAACCATATGGAAAAAAAAGGAAAGCTACACAGGGAGTTGCTCAACCTGGCAGGCAGGGACTGTGGCAGGTCAGCACCACAGACACTGCAATTCTCCTTCAGTAGTTTATCTGCAGAGGGATAGAAAAAGAGGGATTGAAGGAGAAGAGTGCAATAGTACTGATACAAAATGAGGGGGTTGGAATAAGGAAAAGCAATGATTCTAATTAATGATCATATTTTCCAGCATGGCTGCCAACACTTCGAATGATGACAAATGGGAAAGCTGACCAGGAAACACACAGAATGTTCATTTTCCTCATAGCAGGAGAGGTAAGAAATCAAATGTAACCAAACAAGCCAGTTTTCATTTCACATAATAACTAATTAAAACAGGGAACTCATGGAAACCAAAAGCTGAGACCTGTACAGCATGAGTAGCTGTGTGGAGGAAAAGTCCACCAAGAGCTTTCCAGCAGAAGGATAAATCCCCATGTCAAAAACCTCTATATGGCAGACTTCTGGAACATAGCAAGGCACTCTTCTGGAGCAAAGAACTCCTGGATATGCTTATTTTCTCCCTTACTCATAGGTTATGTAGAGGCTTTTTTTGTTTGTTTGGTTGGGATTGTGTTTTTTAAAATTTATTTTCTAGAGAGAATATATTTTCCTTCTAATTTTCCATATGTGTAAATGTTTGTGAGATCCTTGAGAGGTTCCCATGGAGGTTAGACCAGCTTACAGCTGGAGTTTTTAATTTCATCCCAGGGACAGGTCTGTGAGCCTTGAGCAATATGATGTCCCAGGGTCAGGCAGTGATTTGCAAGTTAGGCTCTGCTCTGCTCTTGGAAACCATTTGGTCTCACCAAACTTACATCATATGCTGGAGCAGCCCCATGTGAATTATTTCCACTATCCCTGTATAATCTCCTTTTCCTCTTTGAATCTACATCAATCATTTAGGAAAGTATTTTCTTCTAATTGTGCCTCAGGGGCCGATGAGCCATGGTCACTTTACGAATGAGCACTTGAACTCATATTCCCCAATTAGTTTTATTTTACCTATTAAGGATTAATGTCCAAAAGCTCATTGGCTGGTAAAATGCAAATACTTCTACCTTGACAGGAATGCCTAAAAAATTATTTGGAAGTATAGTCTATGAGGTCCCAAATGATTAGCAGTAGCAGTGCTCACAAAGACTAAAGACTAGCAAATAATAAAGTTACTATGCTAAACCAAACCTATGTTGTGCTTTGATTTCTGTTTGAGGGTTGTACACAACTAATATAGTGCAGTAATACCAAAGCACTATTCAGTAAAACCCTGAGCAGTTACCATTTACAGTATATCATAGTCAGATGACAGCAGGAATGGTGGGAGTTCATTACAGGGACCATGAATTGTTGGAGGTAATTTAGATTACAATTTAAAGTTTAATTTAAAAATCTATCAACAAATGTGAAAGTGCTCGGGGAACATTTTAAAATGCACTTTAATCTCACCAGCACAAATAGCTTTTCAGAGCCCTAAACATCATCACCTGGAAAAACAGTAAAACTTTACTGCATCTTTAATTAAATTACAAACACAAAGGATAATTAACTTTTTTTTATTTTTATTTTATTCATGCCATTGTTTCCCTTCAGAGTCAATATCTCCAAGTTGCAGGAACAGGATGTTATGAAGAAGTTTACAGCCTGCACATTCTCCCAGGATATTATTGCATCAAGCAGATGAAGTGCAATACACGTGCATGCACACACATGCACACACACACACACACTGAATTGACAGAGGTACCAGAGAATAACTAAGAGGTTCACCAAAGCATGTAAGAAGCCTGGTTTGAAAACAAGAAGAGGAATGAATCAATCATGCAGCCAGCTGAAAAGGGAAGGCAGACTCTGCTGTCCTCAACATGTGCTGCAGGGGCCACACAGTTCATACCACAGGACAGCTGAGAAATTAGAATCCAGCTTGCTTAGTCTGGCCCCTCACAGAAATGAGGCCATTCACCCACATCTGGATTTACCTTGACTTCCAGGGCCTCATCATCTCACCATTATTTTCTGACATTAAGGATTCAGAGGACACTTATTGTTTTCCATGTTAATCAGCAAGTCTGTACAAGCAACTGCAAACCCAGGCCAAATTCTTGGTGGGAATGGTTATCTCTAATGCTTCCAAGCCATTGTTATAATTTTATTTTATTTTCAAATTGAACATGTCTGGATTCAAAATTGTCTTGGGTCATGACTCCATGAATTGTCCTTGGCAAGCCCCTGAGCATCTGTTCATATTGAGATATGTGCATTGGCATTGGCTTTAAAGAGTTTTATGCCAAAGCATTCAAGTGCATGTTCATTTAGACAGTCTTAAATGGGGGAGCATGTGACAGAGACAGAGAAAAACATGTGCCACATGCTAGTATTTGCATAGCTTTATCTCCAAATCATCAGCACTTGGTGTTGTTCAGGTTGGTTAGAGATGTGTGTAGAACAGGAACTATGCTATCCTAACAGAAAGCTGCTGCTCAGAAAACTTTGCATGAACTGAGATCAAGAGCTTTGAAATTCCTTGAAACTCTCTAAAGAAAAAAACCTATGAAATAAGGCAATTTTTATGTCTTCAGCACTGACACTTAGTTTGCCCTGAACCCAGCAGGACTGCTTATTTGAGAATAAGAAATAAAACAAAACCAAATCTGTTCTCTTTCATTACCCATGATTTCACTCCAGGATACGCCTGTGTGTCTACAAACATAAACTGCAGTTTGGTGATATTTGGGCTAAGCTACTGATTTACCACCATAAGAGGAAGCCCATCCCTGCCAATTTTTACCAGTTGCAGATCCTACTCTGGCCCTCACAATGCCTCCATATTCATTTGGCCTTATGGTATGCAGATCCAAAATGTTAAGCCAGTGGAAAAAGTGTATTTTCTTGCATTGCTTTTTCTCCAGACTGGCCAAGATAACTATTTCAGAAGATGCTCATGCAAGTGCCAAAAGGCACAGGATTACCCAGAGAGGGAAGAAACAAGACAGAGATTGTCTACTTTCACCTGCAGGGTGATATTACATCATTTCAACTATATTGTTTAAACACCCACTTTGGGAGACCTATTCTGGGGCAAAGTGCTGGCCACAAGAGAGATGGGGCTGTGAGCAGACACACAGCCTCTTGTTTGGTATCTCTGGGAAACAGGACTTCTGGGCCAGCCTTTCTTGTTATGGGATTTCATCAAAGGCACCCTTACTCTGCCTGTTGTGCAGACAAACAGATGCAAAGTGGTTTCAAATCAGAAGCCATAGCTCCTGAACACAGCCACAGAGCTTCCTCTTCAAACGCAGATTGCTCAAGCCACAGGCAAAATAAATTTGAACCTGTCTGCAAAATATTGGATAGACATCCCAAGAGAAACATCTGACTCTATCAGATTTTTTCTGCTCCTGGAGGGAACAATGAGAAATATCCCAAAATTTTGCTAACAACTTAACCCCAAAGAATAAAAGACAAGAACATATGTGTTCAGTTGCCACGGGACTGAGCAGCTTCATGAAATCCCTGTCATGAGCCTTTGCTGCCCTCTGTACATGAGTGAGTTACATGCTCAAGGCACAACCAGCACCTTCCTAAGAGTCACAAGCCCCCTTCCAAACATGCTGGTCCTGCTCCTGACCCAGCTTTCCCAGCACTTACACACCCAGGGAATAACCTTCAAAATCACCAAGACTGCCCATGATGGGTCTGCACAGCCTCTTGCTCACACACAGAGGGAACTGTGCGGTACTGAGAGATCCCACAGGCAGGTGCAAGCCATAAAGACAAAATTATGTGTAAATATGTAAAATGAATATTGAAGGAGCGAGGCATGACACAGGGGGGAGGTGAGAGGGAGGAATAGGCACTGCCATCCTCTGGAAATAAGTGTAGGACTTCATTACATGAGCAGAAATAAAGAAATAAAACAGAATAAAAGGAGCACCACACAAACTATATATCATTTTAATTAAAATCTACTATCTGCTAAATATATGTACAGCTGTTGGATTTCTTGAGCCAACTGATTCAAATAGGTTTCACAAGGGTTCACAGATAAGGAATTAAAAAATAAAATCAAAGGTTCCTTGATAACTAGCTGGAAACTGATCCCGTTTTGGGAAAGTCTTTATTTTATGTAAGTTAATATGGGAGGGGGTGTTGATCACAGAAGACAAGCCTCTTAATTCCTTTCAAATAAAATGAGCAGGCATGACATGGTGCTATCACAGAAGAGAAAGAGCTGCCTGTGTGTATTAAACATTAGTGCTTTGCCTGCTTAATTATTGGTTAATCTAGCAATTTAGCATGCTTCATTTAATTCTAATTAGGAGAATTAATAGGCAGGGAATAAACATTTAAATAGACTGGCACAAAACAAAACTGAGACTTAAACTGTTCTTGGAAAATGCAGGTTGTTGTTTTTTTTTTTTTTTAAATACAATTCTACAGCTCCTCATGTCTCTCCTCAGCAATGCTGCTATCTTTAATGAGAGGGTCTAGGTCAAATGGGTGATTTTTAAAATACACTGGACCCATTCCTCACTTGACATTGATGAGTGGAGCTGTGTGGATTTACACCTGAGATCCGGGTGTTTCTTTTTCCTCCTCTCTCCCCCTTTGAATCTAGACTTTGGGGTTTGACTTCCTACTCTGAAAAGGACATATGATATGGTAGGAGATTACTGTATTATTTTTATGCATCTCTCTCACTTTCTGTCTTTTTTTAAGAGCACTGGGGGTAGGAGATAATTTAGTAGTGACACCATCCTCAAGAGTTACACACCATTCATGTTAAGTGATGCCTTAACTCGTGGAATTGTAAATTATTTTATTCCTTCCTCAGTCTGATGCCTTCTTTATTTTCTCTCTCCTGGCAAAGCTTTGGGGGATGAAGACACGCTCCTTTTCCACTTCACCAGCTGGCTGCCTTCCATTCCTGCCGCCCCCAAATGTTACAGCCTGATTTGCATGGTGTGTTTGTCTTTGCTAATCAAGCCGCGTACTCTGACAAGTCCTACGACATTGGACATGGCTGTTCTTCTAATTAAGGTGCTAATTGAATTAAATGGCTCTGGTAATGAGCAGATGAGCAGCATAAAAAGTAAAGAGTCAGATAGGCCAATTAACAAAAGAGCTGAGCATAATTATAACATTTAAAATACATGCAGCTCTGTACCAATATTGTTAATTGTTACAGGGGAATTTATGATAATTGGCTCAACAACAGGCATGCAGGCTTAACCTGGGATGGAGCCTGTAATTAAAAAAATGATATTCAACACAAAATAGAGAGCAGGGGTAATTAACACTTGATTTACATAAAATATGTTTATAAAGTGAAGCAGAGTACTGCACAAATCCTATGGCAAACACAAATTCTCTGGCATGGTAGCATTAGAAGTGTGACAAAGGTAGGAAACAGGCTAGAATTCAAGCTAGTCTCAGACCTAAGCATGGGTCAAGGCTGAATTTTGAGACATTATTGCATTCTGCTGTCAGAATTCTGGCAGACTCATGATCCCCACCCTATTCAGCAGAATTACATCTGTCCTGCCTGTGGATGCTGCTGTGCCTCAGCTGTGGATGTGCTGCTTCTGCACAAGAGCACTTAGAGCAGCGTGAGCAGAGATGCTGTGCTGGGAGCACAGCTGCCTGGGCAGAAAATCTCTCTCGGTTACCACATCTGGACTGTCCACCAGGGGCTCTCCCAGCACAGGGAGAGCGCTGCAGCCTGGCTGGATCTTTTGGCTGTGGTTTTGCCCAGGGTGGCCGAAGCAAATCCCTAGGAAAAGCCCTGGGAGTGAGCTGGAGCCCAGGCTTCCATTTGCACCTGGAGGAAGACGATTTTTCTTGTGTTGCCTGCAGAGCTTTATCCTCCTTTCCCTCTGCCCTCCCTCTGCCAGGGAATTGCCAGGCTCAGGCACAGTCTCCTCCCTCTCCCCTTTGCTCAGCACAGATAAATACATTGGTCTGAATTTTTTCAGGCCAAGGGGTGGCCAGGGTCCAATCTCCCATGGCCTGATTAAGGTCTCTAACCACTAAACTAACATATATGCCAGTATATGCCATTAAACCAGCAGATAGATAGCACAGCATCCTTTTTCTCTGTGTAATAGATGTTTGTAATCACTTCTAGTAAAGGTCTTGGGCTTGGAGCAAAGGCTCTACTCAGATATGTCAGTATGTTCAGACATCACTACTGACACGTGCTAGGCAGTCAATGTGCCAAAATCCCAGAGCCAAAACTGTTCTGTGAACCCACTTGAAGCAAACTCCTGAGAACTCTTACTGCTTTCCTGTGGTTCCATGGATTTTCACCCTCAGCCTGCAGATTCCCAGTGGCTGGGGAACAGGTGCATTATAGGATGTAGAAATGGCCCAAACTCAGATGCAGGTCACACAAAAATGTGAACTATCATTGTGTTTGGGGAGGGCAAGTTTCCCCTAAAAATTGGAAAAACAGTTCTGACATTGGCAATCTTGTGCTCCTCTGGCTTGTTGAAGGAAAACTACAAATTGTTTTGGTGCAAAATATCTTTTCAGCCATATTCATTTCCATTGTAACTTGTCAGTATCTCTATCTCTTCAAGAAATAATTATGTACTATGTGTAAAACCAAAATTGTGCAAGTTATAGTTGTATGAGAAAGGGAAAATTTGAAGAATCTCAGTTATAGTAACCACGTGTCACAAGCAATTTTACAGAAACAGTAGGAGGCATTTCAGAAAACTACAGAACACAAACATGTAGGTTTCTTCATACTTTTAATTGTGCCCCTGCTGCTACTCACCACCCCAGTCTGCCCTCTGCCTGCAATTGTGTGCAGCACTGAGGCAATTAGAGGCTGGATGCTGCCATACAAATAAATACATTGCACTGCTCATCAGAGTCACGATTTGTCTCAACATGTGTGGCAATGTGCAAGGCAGGAAAAGAGCACAATAGCGATTTTATAAAGCCTGTGCTCCCCAGTTGCTGCCACTGCAATGCCAAAACTACTTCAGGAGGCTGTTGTGGAAGGGTGTTAGTCAAATGAGCAGAAAAAGGCAATTTTTAGCTGTGAGACCAGCAGCCATCCTCAGCCAGCAAAAGAGCCTGAGACTGGGGCTCTAAAATTCTCAAGTTGAATGGTAACACTAACAGAAGAGGTAGCCAGGGTTTTATCAGCTTATGTTTTGTTTTCTTTCCTTTTTCTCCAAGCCAAAAGCCATAAACCTGTTTAGTCCACTGAATCTGACCCTCCACAGAGAAAATTAGGAATAAACATGAGTACTGTAGCTAAGGCAGTCTGTAGTCACTTGTCTGTGATGCATCACTGTACTGTTAATCACCATAAGAGGCTCATTTATCCCCACAGTCTCTTTGTGGGTCATTGGCAGAGAAAAACAACATGCTAAGCTAATTCTTGATATATATGTTGTTTTGGAATGGCTTGGATGTAAACAGGCCATAGAAAATTACATAGTGAACCAGTCCAGAAACAGAGATGTTGACAACCTAGAGAATTTGTGCATACAGATTAAAATCACCCCTTGTTAAATTTTTTTTTTTAGTATCTCAGAGTGCATTAGGGCTGGGAAAGGAACAAGCAAAAAGATATGACATTTCCTCAGAGATCTTGACATTTTAGGTTCTGATCCTGCAAATGCTTAAGCACAAACCTAAATTAGGGTGTAATTACTTCTATTGAACCTAATGTGGTTAATCAGAGAGGCAAAGTTGGGTATGGGCAGAAGTGTTTGGGGAATTAAGATTAATTATGCATAATTTTTTGTGACAAAACATACCAACCTCTAAGGCAAATTTCCTAACCTCTACTGAGACTACTGCATGAACAGCTATACCCTTAAATAGTACATTTACACACTTGTCTTGACAATGGAACCTTAAAAACAACCTTTCACTGCAGATGAAAGTAGAAAAAAAATTTACATTTATCTTATTTCCTTGACTTTACAAAATGAAGATTTCAGTGAATCAAAATACCTATAATGTTATTCATGTCCTATTGTATATTTTATGTAGAGAGATAAAAATCCATCCTGCCAAAAAATCACCAGTACAATAACTAAAGCCAGAATACTAAAAAATAAAGTAATATCCAGCCAGTTATTTCTATTGTTTCAAAAATTGTAGGATTCCATAATTTATATAAAATTCTAAAGTAACCTTTATTTCTTTATTCATCAAATCTTATTGCTAAGTAATGATTGGACAGATGGTGTGAGCTATGTGTTTTTTAATTTTTTTGTCACAGGAAATTTTATCTGTTCACTGATTTAATCAGTGCATATTCCTGAAGCAATTGGTCTAATGTGCATGCTTTAAAATCAATTTTAAGTGATATTTTTCTTCCACCAAATATTGCAGGCTGTATTACTTATCCAGCAGGAATATTTTGCTAAATAATTTGGCCAATATAATCTTCAGATCCATATTTAAGGGTTGTAAGCTTAATAGTAGGTGTAACAAACACATGAGAAGCAACAAGTGACTGGAGTTTCCAAGTCACTGGAAAAGTTCTTACAGTATCTCACATGTGCTTCCACCCAGCCACATTCCCTAACATTTGCCATGGACACAAGATTTTGATGCATCCCAGGGGTTTAAGGTGAAAAGACATTACATTTTATTGTGGGATATGAATTAAAGTTAATTGTAATAATCGGAACAAGAAAAAAAAATAATCTCTGGAGACCATTAGGATGTTATCTGTACAAAGACAAGTCCTAAGAAAATGTTTCAATTCAGCTCAAATAAAATTATGCAAATTTGATATATGCATTTTACATTTTAAGAATTCTATTTCTTAAAATCTCACAATTTTACATTATTCTCTATAAATCTCACAATATTTATCATTATTATAAATATTGTAAAATTTAAAAAAATTGATTTGAATTTTTCCTGATAGAAAACAGAGCGTAGTAATCTCAAAAATTATTACTTCAGTTTTGCAGAGACTAAAGTTTCTGTCAGGCAGATTGAAAAAATCCTCACCAGGGAAAGTTGTTATGGCAAAGTGATCACTAGATAAGAACTCATGTGTTTGCAGAAAATTAGCTAAAAATGAGTAAAAAAAATAATTATTAAAACCCAAACTGAATATTTAATATTGTAGTTAATGTTGCTCTAGCAACAATATCAGGAGCAGGAGCAGCTGCTAACTTGTATTTTTCTTAGGCAAGGAAGACCTACATAGGTTTCACCAAGACCTAAACATTTGCAGGGTGGTGCCAGACACACCTTCCTAGGGTGGATACACCCTCTTGGCTCATATTTTCAATTTTTCCCAAGCATATAGCAGAACAGCAGGCAATGTCAGCAGCTGACATCAGAACCATTTGCTTACCTGTGCCCTTTCAGATCTATTGGTTCATCCTCATCACAGAAATATGTAACACAGGGAGCTGCATCACTGAACCCCAGGACAGGACTACAAAGGAGACCCTCATGAATTTTTTTGGCTATACCAGGAAGAAAGGCACAAGGGAGAGACTAATTTCTGATGTTTCCAGTGAGGGTTTACCCAGTACTGCCAGCTTTAAGGAGTCCAATAGCATGTGAGTCCAATCAAAATGACAGAGAGGTACAATACCCTGGCTGACAAATCATGCAGCTTCGGGAGCAGATGCTGGAAGGGAAGAATAACACTTCTCAAAGTCCCTGCAGAGGTGACAATGTGTCTGCAGAGGCTGGGCTGCCAGAGGACAGACTTCAATTAGCAAAGATCAGAAATGAAGCACATAAGTTTTAAGAATAAGAGGTTTTTACCATGTGTTAAAAAGCATGTCAGAAACCACAATGTGAATATTCAGTAGAGGAGCTTTAATGTGACTGTTTCGCTTTTCATCTGTGTGGCACATATTTCACACCAGTCCACACATGCTTCAAGTTATAGTTTTGTCCATGGGGATCAGCTGAATACATCCTTAAATCACCTTCAAAATGGCCTTAATTTTAGTGATTCAAGAGTATTATAGGCCTGGTTAATTAGCTCCAAAAATACCATGAACAAAGGAAGAAAGTGAAAAAGGTATGGACATGGCCGAGCCTGCAAATACAGGAAGAAGTCTCCCATAACACAAATGTTTAAAAGAAAAAACCTTTTACACTGTAACTGTAATTTATATGTATTGGGAATCTTTCAGCTGGCCAGAGATGCTATAATTATACCACAGGAATCTGACTATGAATTTGGCGTATCAGTTTTGAAAAGATGCCCCAGGGCTTCCAAGCTCCCATAATTTTACTTGAGCAGTAATGGAATAAATACAATCTAGATACATGTTGCTGTTCTTCAGCATAACTACTTCTTCAGGCAGATTTGCCATAATGCACTCTGAACAGAAAAACTATGGCTCATTTACAAATGTAATTTCAATTGAGGATAGTTTTCCAATCTTCTTTCATTTGAGTCTCCATTGAACTTCTTCTCCTTTTTGATGGCATGATTAGACATTGTGAGAGCTGTTGCAGATTAGTCAAGCACAGAGAGAGAAAATTGGGAAGGATGTTTTATCAGTGCACGTCACAATATATGAAAGCAGATGTGTATGCTCTGAGCTGTTCCCTCAAATTACTGTTATGGAATAATTTAGCCCTTTTGATTCTCACAGATTACTGCTTCCACTGATCATGCTGTCAAAATCAAAGTGAGCACTTCATTCCGCTTTTATTCATGCCAGATCTATTTTGCTTTCATAATGAGCAGATATTACCGCTGCACAAAGAGGATAAAGACATTCACAGTGATAGATAGGCGAGAGATTAAATGGGATCTTTATGACTTCTCCAGCCATCAGTTTTGACTGTGCGATAAGACGAGTCGAGTTGGGCACTGATTTGTTCTTTATTGGAGCCAATATTAGCATGGGCTTACCAGTGCACAGTCTGATAAAATCCATTTAAGGTGGAATCTGTATAACAATTCACGAGCTGCAAGAACTTCTCCTGTAAGATGCATCTTCAGCAACCTCAGCAAAGGCAAAATAAGTAGTTTTAACGTTATAACTGCCTACTTTCTGTGGCAATACTCAATTAATAATTACTGTATAATTCTCTGATTTATCAACCTAGATCCTAGAACCACAGGTTTAAATCCTTATACTCAAATCACTCCTTAGCTTGCCATTGTTCTAAGGTCAGTTTGGGCAAACATTTAAAATCCAAACCATACCTGATCTACCCAAGTTTTAGAGGTTGTCTGGCAAATTTTCCCCACTTTGGCTACAGACCTTCCACCTGCCTCACAGTCCTGCTTCCCTTACAGGGTTTCTCTCACCTCTTCTCCAGCCTGCAGAAAGAACAGTGGTACATGTCCATGGCTTGCAAGTCCTTTTCCATAGAATGTCCTGTAGAAATACTATCAGTTAAGGACCAGTAAAGTGTATTACAGGGAAATTTGAACAGCTTCCACTGGGAAGCTGAGATTTTGGTAATAAATGTTGCCCTGCTTAATTTTCAAATATCTCAGAGTGGGGCTGGGGGACACATATCTTTCTGGCAGCACAAGTCTTGCTGTTTTCCATTCCACCACCAGATTACAGCAAAGTTACGAAGGGAAGGGCACCCGAACGCTGCTATCCATCACCACTGTGGATGCTGGGATTGCCTGAAAATGGGAGGACAGGAGATGGATATTTTCATTCTGCAGTGCCAGACTCCTGGGAGCCAGCCCAATTGCTCAGCTGAAGGTCCAAGTGCATTTTCTCCTCTGTTCTGCCGTGGTTGAAGGAAAAAGTTGTCACAGATAAACTGTGATCTGGGGATGAGGATTAGCATCCAGAGTTGCAAATGGTATATAAATACATTATAGCCTAGTTATCTCTATATTTTTGAGCAAAAAAGTCCCCCGAGAGACAGATTTTTTAGGAGATCAAAGTCTGCCATGATTCTGACATTAATCATAAAGGGCTGAAGGGGGTGGAGTCAATTTTCACTTCCAGATGCCAAATCAATTCTGTCCCGTCTCAAGACAAAGGTATTTGTTTACTTAGAATATTTATATAATTTACTGTTCCTCTGGATTATGAGTGGTCCCAAAAGCATCACTCAAACTCTCACTGGATCTGCTCTTGTTCCAATTCGTTCTGAAAGCTCACTCTGACAATTTTTCTCTAAGCAATGCCCATGACCCTTCCCACATCCTCTCTGCATGTGGAAATCCTACAAGGCCCCTACAAATCTTCCATCCCTACACAAGGCTACTCAGCAGCTGATCCTACATGGTTATTCACTTCAGTCCATATCAGGGGCATATTTCACATCTGTTAAACCAGCACACACAGCACAGCCACAAGACAACAACTCTTTTTTTGTCCTTCCTCTGCTTTTATTCTATTAACTAGACCAAGTAATTGGAAAAACCTATTTTTTGTATGTTTTCCAGCATGCTGAAGAAGCAGTTGGTTAATACATACTTCTCTAGGTAAGTAAAGAGACAATAAGAACTCCCTGTGATGACCTGGCCATATCTGTAATTTCTTGCTTCTGTAATTATAAATTATATATATGTAGTTATTATTCATATATTAGCAAACATTTATTTCAAAGTACAAGTCCAGCCAACTCAGTAGACATCATGGTAGTCAATATATAGTGAACCAAAAGTTTTATGGACAGCTCAAGGATGGAAAGGTTGAAAAAAATACAATACAACCCAAACCTGGGTAAATGAAGCATGCAGAAGCAATGATTGATGTACATCTGTTTTAAGACACAGGTGAATGAAAAACCAACAATATCACAACAGCCACGTGAAGCTCACAGTCAGCCTCAGCTAGGAGTGCTGAGCTCTCTCATCCCTGGATAAATTCAAGGAGTCCAACAGATCCTTATCATTACTAATCTCATATTTTCTCCTTATTTCAAGCTCTGTCACAAATTTGGTATTGGGACCAAATTTATCACTTATTTTTTATTGTTCATAGGTTTCCTGAACAGAAAAACAGGTTTGATATGATATTTTGCTTTAAGACAACAAGAAATCCAAGGTTTTGAGATAGAAATTGATTATTTCAATTAAGTCAACATCATTCCTTTGCACAGACAATACAACCCCAAACAGATAGTTCCCTCCACTATAAAGCACTCCAGATTAATATTGACAAATGACAACTTCTCATTCTCATTCTTTTATTACCAGTATTCTGTAGGTAACAATCATAAACAATTTTCTTGTGTTCATCCATGAAAAGACAGCTCCCCTGTAGTCGAACAACTGGGGATAGATAACCCTTGCCTCCAACACAGTCAGAAGTGCTGACCAGAGGCAGGGCTAAGGTAAGGTGCTTGTCCTCACAGACATGTGCCACCTCTATTACAAGTACATGGAAGTGTAGAAGACCCTATCAAGAAAAAAACCAACTATCAAGTAGATCACTGTACTTTGCTGTGCACATCTTAATGTCCTTAGCATCTTTTCTTATGCAATTAGAGAGTGAATTAAAAGGGCTCTTTAAAAGAGCTCATATAGATATCCCCGGTATTGGGGACATCTATATGAGTTCAATTTATACCAATGAAAACTTCTTACTAATTTGGTCTTACTTTTACTCATCTGAAAGAATAGATCCAAGATAGGTGTTTACCTGTTACTTTAAAAATCCACATATGGCATAAATGTTTTAACTTTCAGTCCCTCTTCATGAAGCTTCAAAGAGGATTCCCCACTGTGGTTACAGAAAGATGCTTAAGAACAGGGGTAAAGTTCTGGTTCTGTTGGGTAAGACAACTCAGTTCCTCAAGTCTAATAATGTATCATTTTTTCTCTCAATTTTAATCTCATCAGAGAAATAAACACATATTTATTGTGTTAAAAACCAATAAAACCAGCATTGCCTCTATACACAGAGATTTTGGTGGCTGGGTCTTACTAACAATGAGATGACAAATGTTGTGGCTCATAATTCTGCCTTTTCTGTGGGGAGACCTGCTGCTCACACCTCCTTTAGGAAAGGATTTCACCCAGACACGTGCACACACCTTCTGGCCTCAGCAGACTGTTGGGTGTACAAATATAAAAGGAAGGACAAAACTGAGTGATAACTTTGCATACACACAAGCATCTTTCTTCCAGACAAAGCATTTTGCCACATCCCTTCTTCAGCTTCCCATCCTGTAAAATGAGGATAATCATAATGATCTCATTAACATGGAGAGAAATTACCCAGCCTTCAAGAAATGCCATAAGAGCTTTTTAAAGGTTTGTGTTACAGTAACAGAAAATATGAACAGAGAAATGATACACAAATAATGAAGCAGAGAAAGTTAGTGAGGTAGGAGCAAGACACCCCATCCTCAAAACACAGTGGAATGTGAAGACTATGGAAACCCAGTGAGTATTTGATATGGCAATCAAAACTGTATCTGAGATAAAGCATTGCTATAAAAACAGTCATAGTCATTCATTATAGATGTCATTAAATATGACCACAGTGTGATTTGTGCCAGTGTTTTAGGATTTATTTCATCTATGTCTGGACTGCTCACTGAGTTAATTCCACCAGGAAGTCATTTTATAGCTTTGGTATGAAGTGACTAGGTATAAACCCCTAAACTTCTAAACCAATGCCCACAGCAAACCTCTCCTGAGTGGCCCATCATGGCTTAGAAGGCTGTGCTGGCCATCCTTGCAGACAGCAGTGCCATGGACCTGGAGCAGGTTTGGGAATGACAGTGCAGCTCCTTCTGCTCCCAGCACCAGGAGCCTTCACACAGCACTGGGAGAATCAACCATAGCTCAGTCTCATGTCAAAGGCATTGTTGTGACCACAGCTGAGAACATCTGGATTGAACTGAAGTTTAATTGGGGTGATATTAAGAAGTGGTAATGATTTTTGACATTAATGAATTATGGGCTGGTGCCATTCTCAGCAGAACCTTCTTATCTCTGCTAAAAATTTCTTAAGGAGGTAAGAAAACACATTATGAAGGAACTTAAACCATTATTCCAGGTAAAACCCAAGAAACTCCAGGTAAGATATGATCCACTGAAGGATTTGTGGACCTGACTGTAGGTGGGTATAAGCCATATGCTGAATGCTATACCCAACAGAGTCTGTTTTTTTACTCTTACCTTAAAATGAGACATTTAAAAGTAGAAGTGTTTTCAAAGGCCAGGGAAACATGGCTTTCAAGGACAGTGAATTGTCAACATACCTGTGAGTTTTATGGAAAAGAGGGCCATCTGGAATGAGTTATTTCTATGCCATTTTACAGTCCATAGAGATGAAAGCAGGAGAAATTAGAAAATACAGCTACAAAGGTAGCTTCACATTCAAGTTGAACCCCTAAGAATAATTAATGTCACAATCATATGGCAAGGTATAAACCAAAACAGTTCACATGACCTAATATGCTTTCTTTGTAACAGATGTTAAGATGTCCAGGCTCTACATCATTAATGAGAAGAGTTGGATTTGTGTTTGCATGCATCAAAGAAGAGCCAAAAGACCAGACTAAGAGGAGGGGATGAACACATACCAGCTTCTGAAGTAGCATGGCCCTTAGGAGAAACCTTAAGAAAACTGAGAGGTTGTTTTTGCCCAAGATTTATCTTTGATTTAGAGTGATGAGAAGCTACAGCAGCTCTCATTGCCTGGATCCTGCCCAAATCAGGGACCCAAGACAGTGCAGCTTTAGTACATAGAGTGGAGCAGATACTCCCACAGTCCAGTTACTTGTTTATTACCTTAAGAGGAGCCATTCACGGGGCCTCTGCTGAGCACTGGGAACAAAAAATGTCACATTAAGGGGTGCACAGTCAAGGAGGGGCCCTGCCTGGCTTGGGGACAGGCAGTGACAGGGAGAAATAGACACTGCCAGAATCACCAAATGAGGAAAGAGATGCCTCTGCCTTCCTGTCTCCCCTGATTTGCAGAAAATGTTACTGGAGACATTCCTATGAGCCCATGTCCCCTCAGAATTGGAGTGAGAGCTGTGCCACAGAGCATGTACAGCCCTGTCCAGTGCCTTTGGGCAGCCAGGCAGCTTAAAAGAAGACCAGGAGTTTATATTTGCACTAAAGACTCCTGTGAAATCCAGTGAGTAAGCTGCATTTGGGTATATTTGTTGCCATGTTGCCTTTGGCAAATGCAGCATTTGTAATTTCTGTGCTGCTCACAGCACAGAGCCACCATGTCCTGCACACCAAACACGCTTCTCCTGTCCATGCTGAGGAGTACAGACAGACTGCTGGGAACAGCATTGTTTTAACTTGCTGTTGAATGACACTCTGACCACCTAATAACCTCTCCTGTTCCCTGATTTAAGCTACTGATATAATTTAAAGCATTAGCAGGGCAGGAGCAAAGCCACTGTAAAAGTAAGAACCAAAATGCTGCAGCAAACTAGAAGATGAAAGGAAGAAAAACAACTGCTCCTGATGTTAAATTCAATGGCAGTAAATCCCCTTCTTTTTTCCAGCAGGGTTTTGTTTCAGAAATAATTTACAGTCCAAAATGTATCTCATAGCATATAAATCAATCTCTATTGAGCATGCCTGCCACTACAGAAGGTCCAGAAGGGGAAAAAAATCAACAAGAAATAGTTGCATTCTGACACATTTTTCATTTTGAAGATGTCTGTTGTTTTGTTGTTCATAAAGCTTAAATGGAAGTCCAGGTTGTCCTTCAGATTTCCCCATTTTGCAGTAGGACCAATGGACTACCAGGGGTCTTCCCTGCTGCAGAGCATCTGGATCTGGAGCTGTGCAGATGTGCAGGAGCTCCAGCAAGCCTAAACCACAGAGTGACAATTAACACCAGCAAACAGCCATCAAAACAAGACTGTGTTATTTCAGCCCTGATTCCAGAACAAAATCTGCTCCCTTTGGTTCAACCAGCATGCTTTAAATACTTTGATGAAGTTTCCACCTTAAGGATTGTGGGGAGGAAGAAATAGAAAAGCAAATTGCAGAGTGTAGTGTGAAGTACTTGCGATCCTTGTGACAAATACTAATGTATAAATCAGCAGCCCAATCCAGGCCCGGGCCGCTGATCATGTTCTTTGCTGAAATGTCACCTGTTCCTATCTAACGATTTGCATAATGCAAAGCTTCTCACTCGTAAAATACAGATTAAGAGGGGAAGCAAAGAGTCATTCTCGAACCATGGAGCCATTTCAAACGAAAAAAAAAAAAAGTCTTTACTATTAACCCTGTCAGAGCCACAGGCTTTACTCCCCTGTTTTCTATTTGAAAATCTAGCTCCATTGGGAAAGGGAAATAACCACTAAGAATCCAGCCTTCCCTTTTTATTGGTTTCCTTCATTTCTGTTAAACTCTCAAATTTAACATGAATGGAAGTAAAATAATTAAACTATTTAACACTGGAATATTAGTGAAACATTTGAGCAGTCTCATAGAGCCTGTCTGAAATGCATGGACATCTGGACATACATGGACAGATTCCTGTCAGCTTCAGTGGTGTAAGGTTCCAGTAGCCATTTTGAGGGAGGTTCTTTACTATTTTTGTCCCTGTACTTCTTAATTTACCATAAGGTATCTGTCTCTGATTGCTATCTCACTGCCTAGGAAGAACAGGGGAGGACGGGGCAGGCTTTTTTCTTTCTCTGCATTGAAGACAGCAGCACTTACATCCACACAAATTGCTTTTAAATCAGCTTCATGCAGTATTGGCTTTATATTGCTAATAAAAAGCATTCAGAGTACAGCTGGAATTACAGACACAAAACCTGAAAGGTGTGTTGGAACTGACTATTTCAGTCTTGAAAACAATTCTAATTGTTAAAGGTTAGAATGAGGCTTATCCTTTCCCACATTATCCTAACAAAGATTAATTTTCTGCAGGGCTCCCAGCTGTCCCTGTAAGCAGCTGGTCTGGGCCATCAGCAGGAACTGGGTGCTGGCATTCCTTTGGCTCAGGGTGGTAACTCCTCTGTTCCAACTGACTGTACAGCTCTGAGGCAAAGTTTTTCAAGGGATGGAATCTGTTTTCTTGAAAGAAATTCAAACTTGCATATGCATGTGTAACACAAGGGCAGCCTGACATTGTCCTGGCTGCAGCATGTGCCACATCTTTTACAAGGACTTTTTACAAGGCGATGTAGTGATTGGAGAAGGGAGAATGGCTTTAAACTGAGAATAGGTAGAGATCAGATGTTAGGAAGAAATTGTTTACTGTGAGGGTGGTCAGGCACTGGCACAGGTTGCCCAGAGGAGTTGCAGATGCCCCATCCCTGCAAGTATTCAAGACCAGATTGGACAGGGCTTGGAGCAACCTGGGATAGTGGAAGATGTCCCTGCCCATGGCAGGAGGGCTGGAGTGGGATGACCTTTAAGGTCCCTTCCAACCCAAACCATTCTATGATTCTATGACAATCACCTCCTCCACGCCAGTTGTGCCTGGCAAAACCCCATCCCGAGATATTTGGCCTAGGCAAGGTGTTTTTTATAATGGTTTAAGATCTCCATACCTGAGAGACATGTTTCTGTGTGCTGTTGTGACAGGGTGGGAAATGGGACCACACCCTGGTCCACTGATCACTGCCAGATCCTCTGACTGCCTGCAGAGCAGCCCTGAGGATTTTCAGAGAAACCAGGTTTTATTTTGGTGTTTTCCACTGGGCTGCAAGTGCCAAAGACCATTAACTTTCTGGGACTTGTGCAAAACTTATCTATTTTTCATGGTCCTGAGCCACAAGTTGCTGAAGTCTCCTTGGTTTTTATGGCAAGAGAAATATGTCATAATGAACTTGCTGCACCCCAGGCACTTCTGTTTCTTTCAGGAGGCTGCACTTGCTCACTCACCACTGATAAGGCAGTTTTGTGATTTTTTTTTCCTCTAGATTTTTAAAGCCTGGGGGAAATAAATAAGGAAACCTGAGCATAATAAGATGCAATAATAAAGAATAAGGCTGCAGCCTTTTCTCATTGCCACACCCCTGGGGGCAGGAGGGGAAAGTATGCCACTTGTGAAACTAAAGGTTGGGTCAGCTACTTTGGGATAGAGCAGAAAGCTTTGAAATATTAGATATTTTCTTCTTATTTAGAGATTATTTTCTGATGATACAAATCTGAATGAGAATATGAGTTTGAAAATAACCTGAAATTTTAAGAGACCTTAGGAAAGAAAGTATAGTAGGGTGCTTAAAGCTTGAAGGAGTCACAGCAGCAAGGCTTCTTACACGATGCTCAAAGATGAGTTTAGACATAAAATTCAACACTGATTTCCATGGGACTCATAAAAGAGGCTTCTCAGGAGAGATAATCCCTTCCCACAAAGGGTTACTCCCTTCCTTACTGCCTGTTTTCCCAAACTGGTCAGAAATTTCTCTGATCTTATCAGTTCAGTGAAGATTGTCCAAAAAACATGATAAAAACATGGAGAAGTAGTGACAGACAGGACAGGACTTCATGGAGACAATGCTGAAGGTAGAAAGTAAGGGGATTCAGCTCATAGGAAGAAACTGAAAAGGGGGCATCAGAGACAAATTTTACGTCACTGCACCAAAGAATTTTACATAGGCTTAACTATAGATCATATCAGTGTGGGTATTAATTGTTATTTCCCTCCTAAGTATTCTCATTTCATAGTCAATATTTCAATATCCAGTCTAAAAAGAGATACTTTCTGAAGTCAAGGGCAATAATCTAGGATTCCAAGAAAAGCAACTTGGAAGAGAATCCAACCAGATTCAAAGAACTGATATCCATGGAGACTGCCAAAGGGACAGTTCTGTAGTATTTCTAATAAAAATAGGCACAATGATTGCAAAAACATTGGCAAAAGTTATTAGGAACACTTCCCTACAAACTGTCTGGGATCACCTCTCCTTCCAGGCACTTCCATCTTTCTGATGTGCTAGAGGGAGGTAGAGCAAGGTGAGAATAATGCAAAAGAGGGACAGACTCCCATTACATCTGGGCTTTTCCCTCTTGCATCACCACTTTCTTCTCAATTAGTGATTCTTGATCCCATTGTCATCTTCACTCTTGAGAATCTCCTGGCAGAGTACATGAAGTACATCCTCTTCCTGGAAGTCTGTGGGCTAGGCTGTCTAATGGGTCTTCTTCACCTCACATATGTGAGTTTTTTCTTTATAAAGTACCTCACTCCCTGTTTCCCTTTCCATCTCCTCCTGCAAATTGAGAGTGGCTGAGGGGAAGCTTAGAAGAGAATGAGCTGTCACTTAAACTCTCTGCATCACTCAGTCATTCTTATAAAAGGGGATCTCATATGGCATCAGCTCTGCAAGGAAAGCCAAGCCACTCAAAATTTCTCAATATTCCAGATGTGCAGAATAAATTGCAAAGACCATGTTTGTCCACAAATACTTTTTTTCAGAAGGAATATTGCTGCCTGGAGATGCTGGTAGCATGTAAGCTGACACACAGACACAGTCACACACACACAGAGCCTTCAGAAACTTCAGCACTTCCAAATAAGCACCTGGATCTTTCCATAAAAGCCTGGGGGAATTGCTACATGAGTGTTTGTATTGCATAAGGAGAGCTGTGGGTTCTCTAGGCTAGTCTGCAGTTGGCATAAGGGTCTATAAACCAGTGCCTCCTCTGGACACAGCCTAAATTACCTAAATTCTATCTTAATTCATGCTGTACTTTTTTAGAATTATGCTTTTGACACCAGGGGAATTCATTCAACCCGTTGCACTTTTTAATGCAGAAGTTACCATGCTAACTCTATTCCTCCCACAGCTGAAACTGAGCTGTCTGTAGTTAACCTAGTTAACACAAGCCTCTCTAATTGACATCCCTTACCTTCACATAGAGGCTATTATTTACATCCAGCATGGGCAGAGCATTGCCTGCAGCACACCTGGCCCTGTGCTGCTGATTCACTGATATGGTTCTGCCCTCAGTCTCAGTGAACAGCTGTGAATATTCACTTCTGGTAGAGTACTGCAAAAATCCAAAGCAGCCAAACACTGAAATAAATACAAGTTTAAGTCACAAATTTAATTGCTGGATTGGGAGCAGAGCCAAGTGCTGCTTCTCTATGAGGTATTTTTCTAATATAAGAAGTAGAGTTTTATATTTTCAGCAATATTATATAACATATTCCCTTCTCTTGGAATTCCACTAATACTTCTATAATTTTCTTAGCATTACTCAGACCCTTTCATCTTATTCTATAGCAATATCTCAGATTATCATACATTGCTTTCATTTATTCAAGTTAAACATTGTTTTGTAAAAGCTATCTAAGCAAAATAATAAAAACAATAATAGTAATAATAAAAAAATTATAATAAAGGTATTAGTGATTGCTGTGCTTAAGTCTGAACAAAAGGTGAGCTGTTTTTCTAATCTATGGAGAATTCTAGTAATCCTCAGGGAAAAAAATAGAGGAACAAACATGGTGAGAGAATCAAATGTGTTGCAGGGTCAGTGTGTATTATCTGAAATATTTAATAACTCTAGTATCACAACTCTTTGGTTATAGTTCTGTCCAAAAGAATAGATGTGATATGATCATTTGCTTTCTCTTTTTTTTTTTTTTCCTTTCTTTTGGACTAGTACTGATCAAGGAAAGTGAGTGATTTCCCCTCCAGTTCTTTCCTTCTGCTTCTGTCTCTTGAGAACAATTCCTTTGTTGATTCTCGTGGCTGAGTTTACAGTCCCATTTACAAGATGTATCTGTCTGTCTTAAAGTGGACCAATGTGCAAGATAAATAATAAGATTATTTATTTTCTGTGCTCAATTACAAAATAAGTTCAGGTTTACATAAATGCCATTTACTGATCAGGTTCTTTCTTATAAACATCTCAAATGTAAGATGCTTATTATTTCATTGAAATTGTAGCATTTTCCCTGCAGATTCTTCTTATCATTTCTAGGATATGAAAATCTGCATTAAACAATATCCTGAGGTATAGAGCTGCATAGATCCAAAAGACAGAAACCATTAGACAAAACACCCCAAATGAGGTGTAAAATATCTTGTATTGAAAGCACCACATTGCATTCACTCTCCTGCAGTGAATCCTAAAATTTACTAGAGGTGAAAGTATTCGAAGGTCAACTCCACTGTGCTTTTACCAAAAACTACTAAGGAAAAACACAATAGGAAGTAGAAGAAAATTTTTTTTTGTCCTTGATTTTCCCTTGAATGGAGACAATCTGCTAGAATTTGCATTATACACTCGGGGGCCCAGTTCCCTCCCTCCTGCCTTAGCCACTCACCCCTGCTGGAGAAGTCAACGGGTGTTCAGTGTTCCTTGCTGAGGCAGAATTGATTTGCTTGTGTTTCAGATGCTCATATCTCAGCTCTTCACAGTGCAAATAAATTGACAACTTTTCCAAACTATGAACAACCTGCTTTCCCCCTGTAATCTCAGATAATAGAATATATGTACGTGAAATATGTATATTACAGAATAGAATTCAGTTGGAAGTGACCTACAATGATCATTAAGTTCAGCTGCCTTTATCAGCATCTTGTTGAAAACAGAAAGAAATGCAAAAGTGTTGGGGGGGGGAAAGGTAAAAAAAGAGTGAAGGGGTTTTTTTTTTGCCTCTACAGCTAATATTAGGGAAAATAATATCTACAAAAGTCTGATCCCTGAGCCCCCTTTCTTATTTACCCAGTAGTCACCTAGCCAGTGGTTTGGTGTGGATTTCCTGGGAGAACAAGATTTTGGCAGATGTTTCCAAGCAGTAATGCTTGCAAAGGAATGGGTATTCTCTGTGGTATAGATCAAATATATAAAACCATAACAGTTACCTTTCCATTGTAGATGTATGGTTAAGATAAGATGTCAGAAAAGAGGGATGAAAAAATCTCCTCAATATACTTAGAGCCACTTGTGGTCCCTTTTTGGATACCTCCTTCATCCTCCTTCTCCTGGGAGCTGACGGGTTTGATGGCTCTCTGGTACCTGTGAGCTCAGGGCTGCTCCCACCACACCAGGAACTGCCATCCCCCTGTGCCCCACCACTGCAGACTTTTTTATGGGCTCAGGCAACCTAGTTATCTGTTTATGCACCTGCATAACATGATTTCCCAGGCAATACCTCAAAAACACTTATAGAACTTAAATAAGAAGGAAAAAAATGAGCATAAACTCAGTCTGCTCTTTTAGCCTTTCCTTCCAATTTCCAAAAGCTGGAACCTGTTGATGTTTTTAGTATTTTTTCACACCAAATGAGACACTTATCCATACCATAGGACAATAGTGGAAAAAATTTCCTACAGCCTATCTGAGATAGTGGGGAACATTGCAGGCAATAATGAATTGATTTCCAAATTGTGTAGCAGTTGTGTATTAAAAAAAAAGGTGTCATGATATTGTTAAAAATCTCCTATTTACAAATATTCAAAGCATCGTATGTTGAGACTGCCTTGGCTCAGTAAACTTTCAATGGTTTAACTTTGTCATATAAAGTCAGAATATTGTTAATATTTTTAAAGCTAAACAACTGTTTTGTCAACTCAAGATCCATTTTTTTTTTCCTGAGATTTTATTTCTGATGTTGATGCAGGAGAGGTGACAGTAGAATCAGGCAGGCCAGGATGATCTGACCTCTCTATATAATTGAAGTCCCTGATAAACTCATTCATCTGCTCCTGTTATATCCCAAGGAGAGCAACCAGCAGATTTGTTGAACAATTCAGAGTGCCTAGAAGAGGTTTGATAATCCATGTCCTGGATCCATGCATCTGCAGGAGAGCCATTTCTAGTGCAGGTATCTAAATGGCAAATTCCAATGCAAGGTGAAATTACTGCTACCCATGGTCTGTGCAGATGTTTTCAAATCCCTGACAGCATCAATTATTTAAGTTTGATTGTGCATCAATTTAAATTAGTATAGCTAAGGCTGTGTTTAGAGCCAATTTAAACACAGAATTGAAAATAAGTATGTCCTTAAATCAAACTAGAACATATCGCATTTCTATACCTCCATCAAGTAAACGGATTTGTTTTTACCAGTATAATTTTTAGCTTTGTCCAAGACTATATTTTTTCCCCTCAATTAGCACCTCTGGCAAAGTCTCCTGAAGTCAATGAGAGTCTTTTCACTGACTTCATTAGATTTTAGATCCACTCAAATCCTTCAGTTCATGGCCTGTAATGATTCCAGTAGGCTCTGGTGGACCAGTGCTCTGAGCAATACATCCATATACAGATGGACATGTTCACCTCCCAGTGTATTGTTCAAACTATTATTTGCTATTTTCTTAAAATATCTCAATTTTCCAGTCTCAGTGAAGAAAGTGAAGTTGGCAATTAATTACTTTGAATTTCCTCTTATTCAAAGGAGCAGTTCCTTACAACAGCTTAAACGAAACATTTATTTTACTACTAGTTGAAGAAAAGGAGAGCAGGGCAGGCCCATTTTCCTTCCTTGGGATAAAAGGACACCTTGGATGAACCTCATGAAGTTGTTGAATACATTCTTTCCTCCCCCTGGATGTCTCTATCCATGCAGCACTGACAGGACACTTATATGTCAAGCTGGTGCTGATCTCCAGTTTTCCCAGCCTGGAAGCTGTTCCTACCCCTGCCATGGACCTGCCATGGGTCACCTCTGTTCAATGCCACCCATCATAATGACAGCACAGCCTGGACAGAAAAAGGACAATTTTTTGCTCTAGTTGCCTGTTGGAAACAAGACGTGACCTCTGGAAAAGATCACGGAGAATACTTACAGAAAAGAAAAGTCTAAATATGTCCTAAGAGGGTGTGATAGGACTATCCATCTCACAGGACACACAGAACACAGAGTAGACAAAGAAAATCTCCCTCTGAGCTCAGACACAGCTAGGTCACCATGTTACTTTAGATGAACCACAACAGTTGGACTAGGTTAGGAGGCATTCCTCCAAAATCCAACCTGTACTCCTCATGTGCAGGAATTGAATGGCACCTCCAAGCAGTTGGCACTGGAGGCCAAAGAGGAAGGAGCAGGTAGGGATGGAAAGAAAATGGAGAAAGAACAAGAAAGAGAAGAACAGTTTGGTGGCTGCAAGGAGACTGAGCAGTGGACAGACTGTAAAAGAGCAGGGGAG
>WEIU01014613.1:0-37628 GCA_013389925.1 Aegithalos caudatus
AATAATTCTGCACCACCACACCTCTTCAGTATTTAGAATGAGCACCAGTATGCAACACTCATGAAGTACCACTCCAGCGCCTGAAAATGCTACTACAGCTTGCAAGAATGCAAGAATTTTCATAGTCTTCTCTATGTCTCCCAGTGCCTCTCTGTAGATGGATGGATTTCAAAAATAACAATGGTTTTAATTCTTGTAAAAATCCTTAGGGATTCTTTTTCAGTTTATTCATGCTTTTGCAGCGGTCTCTGCTGATTTCAAATGGAAATAATTAATTTGAATGTTTATACTTATATGTCAATTTTCAATTTGATTCAATTTCACTACACAGCATTAGCTTCTGGGGTCACCTCTACATATATGAGCTTAAACACCACAGAACATTTATTGTTTTTAATGCTGAATGCAATACACTATAGTACCTTTTATTTTTCATTTAAATTAAATTGATGAAAATAAACCTAGATACCATTAGCCAATGAGTTTTTAGACTAGATGGCATAAATCACACCTCAAATAAATTCTATTAGCAATTTATTACTCTACAGACAGAATTAGAGATGTTCACTCATTTTATGTCATAATATGCAGTTCTGTTTGACCTATAGTGAGAAAATACTTTTTTTGAAAACAGAAAAGTGAAAAGATAGGCAGGCACCTTTTACTAACACAGTTTTTTTCTCTTACAAGTCTGCATAAATTATCATAACCAAAACAATTTTCTTTTTTTGTCACAGCAATTATCTTCTGACATTTTCTGAATAACTTGAGAGAGGTTAATTCCTATACAACAAAACTAACATTTTTTAATGCAGAAAAAGATTTTATCAAAGAATCCTGAGCTCAGTTCCTAGTGCAGATACCTATTGAAACAGGTTTTATATTTTAGGAAAAAAAAAATCAGTGTGACAGCATGATTATACATTTTTTTTTCTCTGCAGAAAAAAACTATGCTTTACCTACATGCAGTTACTGAAATATTCATTCACTGTTATACTGGTGTTTTCCAAAAGACTAGTTTATTTTTTGTAGAGTACCATAAAAAGATTGTCGTTACATGCATGCATATGCTGGCTTTCATTTTCTGAGCTTTAGTTATTTTATAGAAATTGTCAGTTACTGAAGTATGTGTTTCATGTAGTGTTAACTGTTCTTAGATTATTGAGTAACCTGCACAGCTGTGACACAAAACAGCAGAGGATTTGTATCTCCCTAACTATAAGTACTCTTGTGTTTTCAATTAGTTCTTGAAAATTTCAGTCTAAGGTTGATATAGAAAATGTATTTTTCGTAAACATTCAATCCCAGCATGTCCCTTAAAAGAAAAGTCTGGGAAATCTCAGTGCAAAAACCAGCTGCATGACTAAGTAGTGACTTTACCTGTCACCTCTAGAAGTTATGGACAGAGTTTTACCACTGCATTTACAAGTTAGTTTGAAATCAGATGCCAAATTGATTGGGGAAAAATAAGGAAGGAGGTACATAATCTTCAAAATAATTTCACAGAAGGATAATTGTGTTATTCATATCCATAGGCACTTATGGCAGTAATAGTCATCTTCGTTTAGGGCTGGAAACTCCAGTAAGGGCCAGTTCTCTCCTTTTCTTGTCACCTTTAATGACGCAGGAACACCACGGAGAGACACAACAGAGATGATGGAGCCAGAGCGAGAGGAGAAAGAGGAGTTTACTTTTTTGATTTCACCTTATATACATTTCACAAAAATGGACCACATTGGAAGATAGAGGTCCAACCTCTTCAATTCCACTGGTCTGAAAAGGTGTCTATCAATTGTCCCTCCTAACTGGAGGAATGTAAACAATAGTATTGTTTATAGAAAATGTGTGAGAAACTGATTCCTAAGTATGTAAACAATCAGAAGGCTAAAAGAACAGAAAAGAACAGGGCAACACTTTAATCTGCTTTTCCATTTGTATATCTAATTAATTTTGGCTGATATTTATTTTATCAACATGTAATATGTAATGCCAGTTCTTATACTTAGTTTCCTATCTTGAATTATATTAGTCTCATTGCTTTTGTAGTCTGTTCTAGTTAAGAGACTGGTCTAAACAACAGAAAAATATCCGTGAATAAATATCTTTTTCCTGAGTTGAGGCATTTGAATCTTTTCCATCTGCAGTTGTAGATATGCTTCTGTCACCAGTCTAAATGCCTGAGGATAACAGAGGAGAAAAGATTAAGTTAAAGAAATCTTTGTATGCTAAAGTCAGTCCTTATGATACTTTTATCGCTTCAGTGCTGACTTGGAAGTCAGGAGATAAGGGCCACGTGGGTAAGAATACATACTCACCAATAGAAAGGTGAGTGTGCAGAGCTGCTAAATACATTCAGAGCACTTCAGAAGCATCTCTAATGAAGACACAGTATGGATTAAAATCATTCAGAGGGCAAATCTGAGTGTACTAGAAATCCACCAAGTATGAAATTGTCTCCTTGCCCTGCCACTGCAAAATATTCCCTTGCACAGTAAATAGACTTATCAAATCTGTGTCAAATGTTTCAAATCTCTCAAGTGTTGCACAGCCTTATTGAGACAAAAGCATTATTTTCTGTGTTTCTCTGTGTAAAAAATCCATATGGACTTTGACACTGGGCCCATTGTTACTAATACTGGTATTATGCTATTTCTGGGAAAGTTTTATGAAGGGCAAAAGAAAGAGACATCAAAATGTGTTCCTTCAGATTACAGGGGATTAGAATGATTTGTGTTAGAAAGTGACAAGCAATACATAAATGTCTTTTACAAGACTTTAATAACACGTATAAATATGTAATGCTGAAGTGATGGCCCCATTTTATTAGCTTATTTTGTGGTTTTAAACCCAGCCAGAGATGAAGAGCCTCAGAAATGCTCACCCAACTCCCCCTCTTCTCTGCCGCCTAAATGGACTGAGGAGAATTGAAGTAGAACTTGTACGTTGAGATAAGAATTTTAATAATTGAAAATAAAGTAAAATACAATAATAATGGTAAAGGATAAGAATAATCATAATGAAGGAAAAAAAAAACAAAAACAAAAACAAAAACAAAAAAAAAACCAAGTGATGCACAATGCAATTGCTCACCAAAACACAGAACTGTAACAGCCACTGAGAAGGAATTAACTCTACCCTAGCTGAAACCAGGACAGCTTAGTACATGATGTTTCATATTTACTTTTCGTATATCTAGCAAAGGATCATGCTGCTATTTTCTTCCATGCTTTGCCTAGGTAAATAAAATAACTCAGAGGAAGCTATGTTCAATTGAAATAAATATGCATGTTATGTGACTATAAAAAATAACTTCTTTTTTACCTTTCAGCTTTTGATATTCTGAAGAATTGGCTTGGCACAAGTAGGGTAGAAGTGAGGGCAAAAAAATCATTACTGAAATAATTACAAAATGGCACTATCCCATTTAAAATTTGTACATATTTTTTGGGCTTTCCTGTAAGTGCTGCAGGTTGGTCACTCAACTTGGTTTAAACTGACATGATAACTAACAGGTAAAGTGCCTAGTAAGTAAGTATTTACAGTTACTACTAAAGACCATTTGAGTACTCAGCTGAAAGAATGCAGTCTTACCTAAGTAATAGCAAATATTACCTTATAAAATATTCTTATTTGAAACACCTTAAACAAAAACTGAATATGACAGTTTCCGTAATGAGTCTTAAATATCCTAATTTCTCCCAGCTTCTAGAAATTTCATTTTGCTGTGGACATGGTTTTAATTTTCCTGATCTTCCTGAAGCCAGGTAAGGTTTGATACACTTCCCCAGTGACTTATGAAGATTAAAGTATTAGCAATGATTCATTCTGATTATTAGCCATCAGAGAATATATTTTATTTTTTCTAATTGACTCATTGTAATGACATAATTACATTATTCATTAATTATGATTAAGTAATTCAATAACCAATGAGAGAAACATATTTATTAATAAGTCAGTTTCTGATCCTTCTGAGTGGCCCTTTAGATGTAATGTTGAATTGCAATTTGCCATTTAATAATATTGCTATTTACAGAAAAACAAATGTTGAATTTTCTTTTACATTCTTAATTGTTCCTGATCCATAGCAACTGAAGTCCTGCATCTTTTAAAATTAATTTCATATAGTTAAATGATTAAAGTACTAAATGTTTCGTGGTTTTTTGTACAGATACAATAAAAATTGGATAATTTCTATTTCAAATTACTAATTGGACTGAGGAGATGAAAATAATTTTCTGACTTTCAAGAACAAAATTTGCTCTGAGAGATAAAAACCTATTAATCACTTGTAAGATCAGGTCTTCTTTATCAAACTTGAAGAATAAATGCCACAGATATAGCTCTTCAGTATTTTAATAACCAAAACCAAACTTCCCTGTTGTAAGAACGGATGGGCCAGGGTGGAGAGAGAACTCTGGAGTCCAGGGCAGCTCTTGGAACATGCAGTTTATTCAATGGGTCATGGGTGCAAGAGCTGTGCTTAAAGCTGCCAGCCACAGCTTTAAGCATGCCCAAAAGAGAGCGAATTTCCTGTTACAGGACATTTTATCTTCTTCTGTGTTGAATATTCTAATTTACAGTAGCCAACCAGTACAAAACATAAATCCTATAGAATTTACATACAGCCTATAAGAACTACTACATTATCATACTGTGCTACATTCTAAACCCATAAAAGCTAATTTCTAAACCCTTATTCCTGCCACCTTGGCAAGACCCCTCCCCCTTGGTATCCCTTTGTCTACTAGGGAATTGCTCAATCCCAGGAATCTTGCCTTCAACTGACTTAATCTTTGTCTTCCTGTCACACAGTAACTTGGCTTCTTATATGTCAAAGCTGGTTTGCATTTATATTTCCTCTATAGGTTGTATATTCTTATAATCTTTTGCCAAGCAATCATATTTGTAAGGCTTCCCTGCTTCATCTTCCCCAACACCCTGTCTCAGTAATTTAAGAATATACAAATGTATTAGGCAAAGTATGTTGCAAGAACTCTTTTTCAGAGCCTAAGGGAACCCGCTGATTGGTGTATGAGAAGCATACAAGATCAGCCATAGCTGAGATGCCTTAAACTCAGCTTTAAGATCCTTTCCAGTTAACAGATAGAAGAATTTCAACAACAATATCCTGTAAAAATTACCAACACTTTATTCCCATCCTTTTTTCAAGAACAATGCTCTGGTTTACCTAGCTATTTATACCAAAGCCTATTTAGAGGGCATTTTTTAGGGTAATGCATGGAAAAAAAAAAAAAAAAAAAAAAAAAAAAAAAAAAAAAAAAAAAAAAAAAAAAAAAAAACAAACAGATGTGACAGATAAAATTGAATTTGATAGAAGGAAGTCTAAATTATGTTTTCTGACAACTGTAGGTTACATTCCTAGATATGGTTAGATCACAGGATCCAAGTATGTGTTTCTGTTCCTATTCAGAAACTAAATTTTAGTAGAAGTTTAACCTTACAAGTGGAATGTGAATGGAAAATAGATGGTTCCCACAGAAATGTAATCTTCATGTATTTTGGAAAATTATTATGCTAATTAGTTTCTTGTGGTCTTGCTTTATCAGGAACACTGTAATTATGTTTTCATTACTAAATATCTTTCCCCTTGCTACTCCCTTTCAAGATTATAATTTTGTTCGTTTTACGTTTACTAGCAGGAGAAGTTGCTGAATCTGTTCACTTCTTTCTTTGAGGAGAACACATATTCTAGAAAATTTGCCCTGAGGATGGATACTGTCTAAACACCCAAAATGTCTTGTGTTAGTTACCGTTTTTTTGAGAAGGATACAGGAAGTCCATCAGTTTTCATTTCAAGACTAGAGCAGCTATTTGCAGCAGTTGGCTCATAAAGGCAGTGCATCTCCCAAACACATTTGTATTCTTGTCCTTTCCAAGTTCATCCTCCTGCATCTCTTTGTCTTTCCTCTGCCTGTAACTCTTGCCTAATTAATGAGGGAATTTGGGAAGCAGTGCAGCTTATTGAGCACTATATTTTGACTTCCTTAGATAGAAGGAATTCTAGGGAGTATTAATATGTCTTCCTATATCTCGTGCCTTCTAGAAACACAGCAAAATAGTAGTTCCCAGAGTACTGAAGGAACAGGATTTGAAAGTGACAAGATAGCTGTGTTTAACCTTTTCAGAACTATTTGACTGGATCATGCTGGAGGAAGATATAAACCTAAGGTTATTACATCATAGAGACTTAGCAAAGTGCAAGTTTGGCAATATGACTTTGAGGTAGCAAGGTTGGATATGACCAGTAAAAAGGGAAGCAAATCCATTGAGAGAAGCTGCAGGAAAGTGGATTGATTGGAATAATTGAAGTATATTCTGGTGGCCTGAATGGAAATGCAGTGGGGCTGATGGAGAACAGGTTCCTCACCTGCTAAGAGCTCATGCCTTGTGTCTCATATACTGTCATCAGAGAGGTTCCTTATTCCTATATTACTCTTCTTGTGGTTTTATTTTACACCATAGGCAAACTATGGCTTTTAAATCAAAATTTTAAATTTAACCTGTTTCCTGTAGAATTGGTTTAGCTCTTACAGATTTATTTGTTCAATACATATTTTAAAATATTTATTTTTATTACTGCCTAAGTCTCACAAGATCCCTAACAAAAGTTTATGGCTGACACTTCAAAAACCTGTAGTAAAAAACTAGCCCCAGTGCCACAAGCCTTACAGTCATAATGTCTTTTGTGCCCTATCAGTGACATAAGGAAATATGGTCTGGAGAAAATTTTATTTTTTGTTGGTTGATTGGCAAAAATTTTTATATAGACTGTTTATTTTATTCAGAAAAAAAACCTTAGACAATTTCTACACAGAAATAGCCAGACATGTTCTGAAATCCTCCTATTTCTGTGTATATTGAGTATTAAAGCTACATAAAAGGCCAGTTATTGCCTCTAGCTCTACCTGTTTGCTGCAAGATTTATAATGCATATATAAAATGAAGACCAGGTTTACTGAATTTTTTTTCTCATCTTTGTGAGATGTCATGTCAAATGTTACATTTACTTTTTTTTTAAATATTTTTTCCTATTTCAAATTTAAGAATGGATTTAAATAGTTTTGATTGTTCCAGTTTCCACTTAATTTTAGTCTTCGTATAAGTCATAAGACAAGTCTGTGCTGTTTGTATAGTTTACTAAGTAGGAGAGAGTTTGGGCATATACATATTTCCTAACAAAATATCTGCATTTAGAAAAATAAATTCCACTTGAAAAGAGTCCAGTGGCCTGCATACTCCTTTTTTTTTCAACACAAAAGAAAAAACACTCCAAGGATCAGTTCACTAATTAAAACTGTAATCAGTAATTCAAATCAAAAATTTTTAGCAAAAATTTTTGGGTTTTTTGTTTTTGTTTCTTGTTTGTTTATTGGGTGTTTTTAATTTTTTTCCTTTTTGGTACATACAGAGTGATACGTATGGGGTAATTTCAGCTGTTGGTTGTATGATCTTCCCATGGGCATTTAAGAATTTACATGTAAGCTTCTTACATACTTGTCACAAAGGTATGTACCAAACAAGACAAGAAAATGAGTGAGTAGAGGATTTAAGTGGAAAGGGAAATGTGAGTGAGTCAGTGAGGACTTCAAAAAACGAATAAGTCATTTTTTTCTGGACAAGAAAAGAGCAGAAAAATAGAGAAAGGTAACTATTTTGGTTTATAATCTGTGTTTATGTTAGGTTAGCAGTCTCAGTTTGCCTTCATCTGTGAAAATTTCTGAATTCTGAAATTTCTACAGAATTTCTGATTGTGAACAGTGTTGATGCAGAACCTAAGGAAAGAGTTTGCCACCACTGCACAGAAATTTCCTAGAGTCTAAACTGAATTATGGGACTAAATTATCTTCCACCCTGAGTTAGAGGGACTTGTTAAGTAGACTGTTGTGGGCAATTTACTCAGGGAAGTGAAAGGGTTGAACAGATCACATTATTGACCTTATAGCTAGATAATGACTTGTGATGTTTTCCTCTCTTAAAAGGAAGTGGAGTTCTTTAAATTATTAACTTCCTATCTTTGGGATATACCAAAGGAAAGAAAAACATAATAAAAAGAAAAACACATTTTCTTTCTTTGTGAAATTTGCACACAGTCATTTCAGATCAAAAACATTGTGCACTTTTGATAGTCTCATCCTGCCCAACAAAAACAAATTATGGGAATTATGAGAATGTTCATGACAATGAACAAATATAAATTTAGAATGCCTACTTTTTCTTATTATCCCAAGAAAAAAAGCCTCCAAAATTTCCTGTAGTAGACAGTACATTTTTTATAAATGCTTTTCTTTGTGTTCTTTTGAATAGGAAAACATATACAGAAGCTAAAACCACAGGATATTGAGTGTGTAGGGACCCAGACTTCAAAACTAAAAAGTGCAAAGAAATACCTGTGTTTGGATTGAAGTGTCCACTAATCCAACCAGAAATTTCCAAAGCTTTATTCTTCTATTGGCTAGAAACATGTTTCTGTCTCTCAGTCTACAATTATTTCCACAAACATTATATATTTTTACTGTTTTCATTTCTTCCTCCCAGATCTTTTTTTAATATACATTTAAAGAATATACTTCTTCTACAATTACGGATTTCTTTCCTTCTGATTTTCTTGCCTGTCTGAATAACAGTTTTTGCAGGTTTTAAGTCTGACAGTTTTTCTTAAACAGATAGGATCATATTTTGACTCTATATACATGTGTTCAGTGGTGTTGAGGGTTGAATTTGTTTTTCTTTACTGTGGGAATTTTGTCCCATCAAGTTGCTAAGTAACTAATTGCTGGGTGCTTATGGGTGCTCATGATGCTGGGCAGGAAAGGGTGGAAGGGAGAGGGAGAAGTTTTTTTTTAGTGTGGCTTCCTTGGTTTTCGGGGGAGGCAGGTCGTGTCGTGGGAGCTGCTGCTGCTGCTGCTACTGCTGCTACGAGACAATAATCATCTTCTTCACTGGTTCCGATCCTGAGAAAAACTTACCATCCTCGTACCCTGAAAGCGGGACACGCTGTGTTCCCCCTTTCCCCCTGCCGGGACATCCCTGCCGCTCCAGCTACCATCAGAGCAGATCGCACCCACCGGCCCGGGATTGCTTCACTGTCTCCAGCCTGGTGCCTCCCAGCAAGACCGGACTGCTCCAAGTTTTTGTGAGAACAAAGCTCTTGAGGTCTCGCCTTGTTTTTTTTCTGTTTAGTATTATTTTCTGTAATAGTTACTGTTTTGTTTGCACTGTTATAATATTAGTAAAGAGATTGTTATCCTTTCCATAATTTTGCCTGAAAGCTCCTAATTGCAAAATTATAATAATTTGGAGGGAAGGGGGAGGGGTTACATTCTCTATTCCGGGAAAACTCCAGTTTTCCTGGACGGATACCTGTCTTCCCAAACCAAGACAAGTGGCCAGCATGATATGAACAATTTCTTGTTTCTACTGAAAATATGTATTCTTATACATTCAAGAATAATTGCTTTTCCACTGTCATACCCTATTAGTGAATCAAAATCACCCTGTGTTCAGACAATCTTTTTTGCCCTAAAAAAGGTGATGTCTTGAGATGATGATTTCCGGGCCAATACCAGAAATTATGCTAACAGTTCCTGAATTGTATGACCAGCTATTTTGCACTATTTTACTCCACTCCATTCCTAATATATTAGTTCTTCTTAAGGTAATCTAAAAGGCTATATAGAATTCATAGGATGTTGTCCTAATTTATTTTATTATCTATTTCCATTAGCAAATATTTAAAGGTCACTACTACAGTTCTTCAGTAAAAATTAGTTCAGAATGCCTTTTTTTTGTAAAGTAAATGCACTGATTTCTCTTTCCTTTCACAGTTTTACATAAAGCAGATCAACATTCCCCTAAGAGAAAAATGAAGGCCTAGTTAATACAGGTAGTGGAGCTTAAAGGTAGAGTCTATACACTTTTTTGTTATTAAATGTCTAACAATACTTTGAGGCTTTACCATATGCACCACATCTTCAGCTGTCACTCCAAGGAAGCAGAGATCTCCCATAGGTTTGATGCTATTGCATCCAATTCTACATTAATGTCTTGGATTCCCTATGGATTCCAGAAGAGAATGGGGCATTTGAGCTCCACCCCTACACAAGTACACCTGGAATGGATTATTTCAGCTTTAAAACAGCTGCTAACCTCTATGTGATGTTTCACTGATTACATTTCCAATATACAAATCAATGAGGTTTCCTTCATTTAATTAACTTAGGAAATCATCCAGTTTGTTAGATAAAAATATCAAGTTGTACTGGAATAGTCAATTTTGCATGAGTCCATGCTGTATTTTAATTCATTTCGCCTAGGAATACATGTGATCAAATATGACTAATATGAAAACTACTGCTAAAGCTTACATGTTATTAAGGGCAGCTTGAGGAGTCTTTAGCTGCTCAGAGTCTCTAAACCTGCAGCACAGTCTCTTATTTGCCTTCTGTGACCAGAGTTCCTGCTGCCAGAAAGTGTTTTCCAGATGGAAGATGTGATCTGGACGTAATTAGAGATCATAAAGTAGGATGGCCAAAGAGGCCTAAAGGCCATCTGTCACAAACTTGTCATTAGAAGTTTATAGGAAAGACAGTGGCAAATCGAGGGATTTTTAAAATCTATTCCTATGGTTTTCATTTTTTATTTAAATCCATCTTTAAAACAATGAAAAAGACAATTTGTTTCCATATTCAAAAGAATATCTAATTATTGTGCTCTATCTCATTATATTTTTTACAGGTGTGTTTATGTGTGACCCATTTATTATGCTAAGTGTAATTTGAAGTCAATTTAAACCCATGTATTTAACTACAAATCCTTTGAAGTTACCCAATGCATTTACAAATATACCAAAAGGAGCAAAATTCTCTTTCTACATTCTGCTTTCCTACCATAAAATTGCTTCTATTTCATTCTTTTCTCTGTCTCAAATCATGTTCTCCAAGATTAGAACACCCTGCTTGTGACATTGAAGGTAATAAATATCGCCTTCTGCATTTCCTCATGAAGGACATTTCTTTCAAATCTCTAGATGAACTAATGAGAGCATTTGTTCCAGCACTTCATATGCTGTATGCCTAGATCACAGATAGCAATTAAGATTTCAATTTGTTACATTAATTTAAGGTAGTTTCTCATATAACAGTTCTTAATAATCAGGCTTAACATTATAACGTGATGGAAACTTTTGCTGCATTTCATGACAGCAATGAATTAAATGCTTTCAGTCAAGGGTACTCTGCTGTGAAGCAGGTTAGAGAAGAGAAAACATTAAGGCAAAGGTTGTCTTATCTTCGAAACATGATGCAAAAATCTTCTGTACTATTTTCATTAAAGTCAATGGACATTGCCACAGTGTATAAGAGTAACAAGAATTTTTACACCAACACGTACATAAGACTTTCTTGTTTTGTGCCCTATCTGTGATATGTATGACATCATGCTACAGAAAAATGGAAATGATTCACAGACTGCATAATTAAGTTACAGAACCAGAAAAAAATATAGCAAGAAAATAATCAGAAAAATATAGCAATCAGTCGAAATGTAAGCATTTATCCCCCTGAACATTATGTAGTTTTTACTGGAACATTTCCTTAGAGGCTGGCTTCAAGTTCTGACTGGTTTTCCATCCACTCATTCAAGTGAATACTTGACAATGAAACTGAATAATGTGTGACAACATGCTGAAGTGTTGCAGAGACAGAAATTTCATCATTTCCTAGCATTATTACAGAAGACTGAGAAATTCTTGTACTTTACTCCTAACTTACTGGAAGGGGGGCAGGGGGGAAAGCACTATAAAACTTAATTTCTTTATTGAAAACAACTCTGTCCAAAAGTATGAGGGTTTATCTATTTACTTTCTAATATAACAGGGTAAGCTTTGTGATTACCTATATAAATGTTCAATTAGCCTTAATGATGTTTTATGGTGATTAGATTCACAGGGTGAAAATTATTATTGTTAGTGATACTCATGGGGAAAAATAACGGGAAAATCAATTCTAACTTTGTATGCACAGTGAAGGACTTTGCACTACCTCGTACTACAGAGGAAAGATATTTCAGATTTATAATACATTATTCTATGAAAATAGAGTAATCATCTTAATGTTCAGAAGCAGTCAAACAAGCAAATTGAGTACTACAATTTATTAGGTAAGGAACAGAGAACTAATCAGAAAGCAACGTTGTGGCACTGTAGAATACACAATGTTCCCGTAACAGGAATATTTGGTTAAAATAAACCAAATCACTTTGTAAAAATAAAAACCCTAACAAAACAAAGCAAAACAAAAACTTGGAAAAATACAAGGAAAGGTAACATGATGAGCAGAAGAAGGAGAGTGATAAATAGTGATTAAAAGAATGTTATTTTCATCATCCTAAGAAAAAGTTAAATATTTTTTAACACAATAAAGATTTGTCAAACCACAAATGTCCAAGAAAGTTGAAACAGGTTTACTGGGTTTTTTCTTTGGTTGGTTGGTTTTTGGGTTTTTTCATTTCTTCTTTTTCAGTGTCTCAGGAAGCAAAAAATAGGAGGTAGCAGACAAAATTGTTAGATGTCACTCTGAAAAACATTCTTCCACATAAAACACAGTTAAATGATGGAACTCATTTCAGTGAGACATTGTGCATAAAAAATTGTATATAAGATCAAGAGCAATTGTAAAAATTCATGGAAGAGCTACCAAGAGTTAATAAACACAGTTCAGCTACTCATCAGTCTCAGATGAGCACTCACTAGAGTCTGGAAATGTACAACACAAGAACACTTGTTCTGATATTTTTAATAAAAGGTTCTTTTAGTAATTCTTGAGGGTAGTCTGATCAGCATATGTGAGGATTATATATTATTGCAGGAGAAAGAGGATGAGTTTTATGGTGATGATTTTATAAATATTTAATAAAATAGTTTTATAAATATGCAATAATTGTATGTAATGCTATTTCTTTTACTTAAAATAATTATATAATAATTATGACAATATTACTGATGATTGTACTAAACTGAGAGGTGCTGTTGATTTTCTCAGGGAATAAGAGGCTCTGCAGCATGTTCCATGGTACATTGGGGCATCAGGCAACTATCAGTGATATGACATGACAATGACCAAATGCTGGACTCTACACCTGGAGAAACACCAGGAACAAATATAAAATGGGAGAGGACTGGCTGGAGAATAGACCTACAGAAATTGATATGGGGGTGCTCAACATGAGCCAGCTGTGTGCCCTGGCAGCCAAGAGGACAAATCCCATCCTTGGGTGCATAGTATAATGAGCTGGATAAATGAGCTGATTATCCTGCTGTATTCAGTATTGATGTGGTCTCACCTAGAGTACTGTGAGAGCCTCACAATTCAAGAAGGATATGAGGGTCCGAGCATTCAGAATAAGCAACAGACCTAGTGAGAGATCCTGAAGGAATGTCCTATGAAGAGGAGCTGAGGACTTCAGACTTGTCTACTTTGAAGAAAAGGAGGCTGAGGGGTGACATCATTGCTCTTTACAGCTTCCTGAGGAGGGCGAGTGGAGTGGGAGGTCCTGAGCTCTTCTACCTGGGATCCAGAGACAAGATGCAGGGATATGGTTAAAAGTACATCAGGGGATGTTTAGACTGGACTTTTGGAACCATTTCTTTACCAAAAACATCATAAAACACTGAAAGAGGTTTCCTAGAGAGGTAGTCATACCCCAAGCCAGTCAAATGTTTAGGAGAAATTTGGACAATGCACTTAACATTCTCTAAGATTTGGTCAGCCCTGAAGTGGTCAGGCAGTTGGTCTAGATGATCATTGGAGGTTCCTTCCAACTGGAACTACTGTGCACTATTCTATTCTATTCACCTTTGATTACACAGCTGCTAAAGTTGTGGTCATACTTAAACTATGCATTCTCCTACATAACACTTTCATAAAATTACTATAGGTTAGAATAAGTATTTTCATCTTCTTAAATGCCATAGAGAAAACTTAATCATTTTAAGTTTTTTCAAGGTCTTGTCTTTCTCAGATTAATGTGCATATCTTTAGAGACTTGTATTGAAAATTTGGGGACTTATTTATTAATTTCTAGAAAGCAATAATGAAGTAACTTGAAAAAATTATCTTCGAATGGGAATATATAGTGCACAGTTACAGCTTTTAAAAATACTGTTTTCCCTCACTTCTGTTTTTTATCTAGCCTCTCAAAATTGTCAATATATGCCAGAAGATGTTGTCCATTCTTCTTTTTACATATTCACATCTGTTAAATTTTGTCTAATTTTGACTTAAAACCAGAGAAGTCAAATAACAACTGTACAAATCAAGCCAAAAGTCTGTTTCTAAAGGAGTGAAATAAAAAGACCCAGTCATGAGTAAGACAGGTGAAGAATGATGTGTCCAGACAGGTGAATCATGGAGATGTGTGTTCAGTGTTGGAGGTTAGGAGCAGGAAATGTTACTGATTACCATCCAAAGCATCCACAAGCTGTATCCAGGCATTGTGAGGAAACTCATATGCCCGAATTCTGCCTTCTGCTACTAATATTACTAATCTCTCAGAGATGAGTAGCTACAGATATAAAAGCCCAGTCCCAAAACAAGTCTATGCCATTTAATTCCACAAGACAAACCTGAAGCTGACCTTGCCTACTCATGTCAGAGTTTTTCCCTTCAGCTTTGACACTCACTGTGTGCTTCAGACAACATTTGCTTTCAAAACTAACTCACTCCATGAGACAGACGGATTGAGGTTAAAACTGACTCAAAATTTTAGCCTGCAGGTATACTGTTTCAGGTCACTGAAAAAAGACTTTTTAATCACTCTAAAACTGCAAAGCCAAAAACAGAACGTGAAATTTCTGGGATGAAAACAGAAAAAAAATGGCAGATTGGACACTCTGATTAAAACTAGAGAAGAAACAATATCAATAATCTGAACTAATTATTTAGTACCTGCAGCAATATATCTAGGACTGATGCAATTTAACTGAGGAGAATTCTCAAAAATTAAAGTTGCTTTGCTCTGATTTTTTAAAGACTCTCATTCCATAACATAATTGACATGCAATAGTATGTGTTTGTTTTTTTTTTCCAAGTGATTGCTTAAATGTATAAGTTTCATTTTTCACTGGTTTCCTCAAAAGTTTTAGTTATTTTGTGCTATAGAGAAAATAGGTGAAGAACAGAAAATTCAAATATTACAGGACACAAGCTAATGCAATTTTTAACAGTTGTAATAAATGTGCTTTCAAACCACTAGGCAATGTAAAATTTGCGGTGAATTGTTTATCATAAATACCTGTGATGCTATTAAAATAAACCCTCTTTTCAATGCCTTGTAGCATTTCTATGATAAATCAGCTAGGGTGAGTGAATTAAGCAATATCAGAAGGAATTTCTATCTGAGCAATGATAGAACTCATGAACTTACTGCTCTGTACTGAGGCTGTTAGGCTATAAATTTAAATTATGCTCTATGTTATCTCTTTAGACACTTTTCAAGTGATATTTGAAAATAATTCTATTTCATAATTTTTCCTCAAACTTACTCTTTTGTATTCCAAATGTATGTCACTTTTTCAATCAGAAAAGGTATTAGCAACTAAGCTAACTCAAATCCTGTTAGCAACCAAGCTGTCCTGATTCAAGGAAATGTGCATGTATGATGTTCAGAGGTATACATGCTTTTTCAATTCTTTAGCTGGCAATAAAAGACAACTTTAATATTTTTGCATGTTTCAAAACTACCTCTTCTGAGAGGAGGTTAATACAGTCAGGCACAGTGTATTAAATAGAAAAAACATACTAGAATAACTTGCAAATCAGGCATAATGAAAGAACCCTCAACAAAAGCATGGTGTGTCTAGTGTCCCCTTGGCAAACTGTCTTCCCTTCCAAAATAGCTAACTTGTTATTCCTGTGTCATCCCTCAACCAGGCTCAGGCAATGTCTGGGAGAATATTTCCTTCACAAGCCAAACCTTCATCAAGGAACTCGTGGAGAGTTGTGCTTGAGACAGTGCTTGAACCCAGTGGTATTGTTTATTTAAATTGAACAGACATCATACAAGTGCTGGATGGCTAGATGATCATCACCAATTCCTCTGGTGGTGTTCTCCCAGCGCTAGTTAACCATGGCTTTTGGGTACACCCAGACCCACATCGGCACAATCAGGAGAAAGCAAGACACTCAGGACAAGGGGCACAGAGCAGATCAGGTTTGCTAGCAGAGCAGTGAGGAGATGGGTGAACTCACGAGAGCTTGGGCAGTGGTGATGAAATAGAACTGAACTGCACTGAGACATGCTACAAATCTGGTAAATCACTGTTATTTATTGGAAAAGTGCTTAGAAGGGGATTTTCTGGCCGGCTTTGTCTCTGAACCAAATCTCAGCTTCCCCTCAGCCCTCCCATCTTCTGCTTTTCTGCATCTCTGCAGCAGCAGCAAAGAAACAGAGAGCTGCTACTGCCTGTTAAGCAGACTGTGACCTCATTCCAATACCTAATCCACACTAACTTAATGACTGAAGAACGGATAAAGCCACATTTGGTCCATGATGGATGAAGAACCTTGGACATGCAGCAGCTCCTGCTGGACAAGGTGAAGGTCAAGGCACCACAAAAGCTCAGTGCCTCCTGAGCTGGGGAGAACTGAGCCCTGCTGCCCATGGTATGAGCTGCTTCTCGCAAAACTCAAGGAGGCCTACGGGTGGTGATGTGTCCTCAAGATCTGCTGAACATTTTTTCAAAAACATGTGTCGAGAACTTCCAAGTAATAAATTCTAGAAACTTGCTATTTCATCATTACTAAACATTAATTTGTATTCTTACTCTCACTGGTCTTATGTGAGCTTTGCTTAAATAGGTCAGTGCTGCTATACATAGGACATGATAAACAAAAGTGTGTGTTTCTTACTCCTACATGATAAATCCACAAATTATTTTCTGTTTACTTTTGGAGAAGGTATTTCCTGTTTGCTTTCTCACCTGTTTCCTTGTTATATGTACATATATGCAGTGTTCTCATTATAAATTACTTGGAATTACATATTCTCCAAAATATTTTTTTTTTTTTTTGTATCTTGAATGTTAAATCCTGATATAATTTTAGCTTAATGAAAAATATGACCTAGGTAATAGGAACGAAATTATTTTTGAGCTCATAAAGACCTGTGCAACTCTACTCTTCTCTCTTATGATTAATATGCAATCACAATAATTTTCTTAACGTATCCGCTGCAGTGGAAAATTTCTGTGTTAAGAAATACACGGATTAAAGCTGATGTTTTGATGTGTAAACGAGTACTCTTTTACCAGAAATTTCAAATTAAGAAAGACAGAGTCTTTAGATATCAAATCCACTCCTGAAAAATGTGAACTGAAATCCATGGAAACACCTGGATATGCATATATGCCTTTAGGGATCAACAGATTTCACCTGTTGGAATCATTTACAGCAAATTTTTAAGAGGGTAGAAGTGCCCTAAAATGGTATAAAAATTACATCAACATTTTAAGAAATGTAACCTTAACTCCTTATTTTTACATTCAAGACAAGAAGTATGGCTACATAGTAACCTACTATAAAGTAAGACTAAGTGACATGATAATGGAATATTGTCTACCTCAAATTTAGGCCACATTTAGTCTATGTTTTGGCAACGTAAGAATTTTGTTACATATTACGTGTATCATTGGGTCATATACAGCACATGATTAAATAAAGAAAAGTGAGTAACTGGTACTAATATATATGTAGTGATATGATATGTAGGCTATAATATAATGTTATGATTTTATTTTTAATTCACTAAGGACAGTTCCTGCTTAACAAAACTGCAACAGCCTGTCATACCTGAACTTACATAATAAGCCAGAAATTTAAATAATAAAACAAAATAGAAAAGTTTACATATTCCAGAGGAAATTATCTGTAAAAGTCCGTGTAAAAAAATAATTTTAAGATTATAAAAATAACAGAAAACCCCAAAATAAAGTAAAGCATTTAATGAAATGTTGAAATATTCTTAGACTAAAACACTGAAGAGAAAATTAAAGAAAATAAAATGTACATTTTAAAAAGTATATTTTCCAATATATGCATTTCAACAAAAGTGAAAACTTTATTTTGGAAAATCCTAGTAAGACAAAGCCTTCCTGACATCCCTATTCTGCTTTGGGAAAACAAAAAGGCCTAGCTCTTGAAGATAGTTGACTATCTTTTACCAAAGAAAGGAGATATTCACTTGTGGAAAATGCCCCCATGCACAGAGCTCTGGAGCACACCCTACCTTTCTCTTTCCATTAACTCAAGACAAAACTGCCAGACTCCGCTAAGGCATTGATTTAGCATGCACAAGGGAGATTCCTCTTTCTCCTGAAGGAACTCTTTTTTTTTTTTCATCTGTGCCATTTTTGGATTGCTAAATTCTTGCAATAAATAGAATAATGACTACTGGGACCTTACAAAATTCCTAGAAATTCAGGCCATGCAGTTAAAAATGTATGCTTTAAATTTTGTTTTTCATTCCCTAATTTCTTTAATATATGCATGTTACATTCCCTAATTTCATTAGTGTATGTTCAGTATGTTACTGAACAAGTATATATAAAGCAAGCTAGTTTGGGAAAAACCTAAATTAAGAAAACTTTTAATTCCTGTCTTTTTGTGTGTGATTTTTCTGTTAAATGTAATGATAATAATGAGAACAGTCTTTTGGAATTAAAAAAAAAAAAAGTTGTACTATATTTATCCCACTATAAGTGCTAATTTTTATTTTCTCCTCCCTTTGCAGGAAATACAGATGTTGAAAGAAAATGGATTCCTATTTAAAAAAGGATTTTCTGTGCAACAGAGGAAGAACAGTATTTCATACTGTATTGTATCTTGTATTTTATTTTTCTTTACATTATTCACATTATTATTTCATCATTTAAAATAATGACATTTCTGTTAGCTATCAAAACACAGAGGTGATATAACCTGCATACAATGAGATATGAAAACAATTAAATAAGATAATTTAGTAATAGTGCTATATTCTTTAGAATTACTCTGCCCTAAGTTAGTAGATTAAATTATTCTGACTACAATACAAACTAGAGTGAAAGCAAAGAGTGTAGATGAATAATTGTCTTCCATATCTTTTTACGACCTTTCTGGGAAAGAATGAATGTAATTTGGCTAGCAAAATTGCTTTGGCAATACAGAGAAAAAGGAGGAGAAAATAAGACTTTATGTTCTGCTTTACAAACATTGACTAACAGTAGATGAATATTAAGCGATATTCTTAAAAATAATAAAATTATTGCATGGTAACTCTGAGAACAGGAATTACCCACAATGTAAGACTTCTAGCTTTAAACATTAGCATTCAGCTTCACCAAGGGCAAAACAAAATGACTGCAGACTGAAATTACCAAGAGCGATCCAGAATCACTTCAATATCAAGATTCAAAATTAGACGTAGGACACCCCAATTGTAAACAAAAGTAGGTAGGACATGTTTTTCAGATCAATTAAGTAGGTTAGTGAAGAGGCAGTATAGTTTCTAAGTTGCAAAATTTAAAAATAAAAACTCAGAGCACATATCAGGGAAATGGTGGTGAACAACTGAAGTACTCATGGCAAGAAATACAGGTAAGACCTGATCTCCTTTGGATCACTTCACTGAGCAAAAACCCACTGGTCACACTCTTGATGATTTCCAGCTCTCTAATGGGCTGGTTAGAATTCTCACATGCCAAGAAATAGGAAGATAGGGTGAAAGGTCTAATGATGAGCTGACCCTTGAAAGCAACTTCATGAGCAAGGAGCATGAGAGGACTATTACTTAATAACCACAAAGTGTACATTTTGGTAACTGGCATGCTTCAGGAAGTCCCACTAGTTGTGTTCCTGGGAATAGAAAATCTGTTCCAGGACCTTCAATAACTGCTACCTTTTTATCAAGGATGTGAATATCATCAAGGCTAAAATAGCACACAGAGTGTTTCCAAGAGACCCAAAGTGCTTCTCATCTCTGTCCCATCCTAAAACTGTGTCATGGTTTAGGACTGGTACTCCTGAATTTAGTGCTGCCCCTGAAAATCTTCCAGCCTTGTTCTGTTTGCTTGTACCCCCTCTCCTCTTTCCCCTCCCCTGCAGCTTGAGAGGAGAATTGGAAGCACAAAACATAAAGATCAAAGGTTGAGATGAAGAACGATTTATTTGAAACAGTAATGAGACAACCCTACCATGCTGATCCAAAGTGAGCCCCTCCCTGACCCCTGGAAAACAACATGACATGGTATCAAATAACCTCTAGGTCTGGGCCTTCCCCGCTCCTCGGTACTGCAAAAATTAACCATCCTGGACAGAACCAGGACAACTTATTGTTTCTTTCAGCAGGAAGAAATCTCTTTGGGAATCACCCAATCCCAATGAAGGAAATAGGCTTACAAGAGGGAAGCAGGACTTTCTTCAACAGACTCATGAGAGATCTAAAAGCAGCACAACTTAATAGAGCTATTAATCCTTCCTCTCTTCCTATTTCTCCCATGCCAGTAAGGTATCATACACATATAAGATATTCTTTTTGCTTTAAAGGTGCTGATTCACATCGGGTTTTCTGCTATCAATGATTGAAAGTTTATTAATTTGCTGTAATAAATGTGATAAGAGAAAAAAGTTTTAAATAGAAGGATGAATTATGTTTATTTAAAAAGAAAAAAAAAAAAAAAAAAAAAAAAAAAAAAAAAAAAAAAAAAAAACCTTAGTTTACTATTTACAATTCTAATACAGCACAACTTTATTTCCTGGGTCTTTTCCTTATGAATTTCTTCCTCACTGTTTTCAAGCTACTCCTTAACTAATGGTTCAAGTTCAGAGATGTTTTCAAATTTTTGTCCCTAGTTTTCATCAACTCATGTTCTGGTTCTTAAATTTGCTTGTTCCTTATTTTGTGACTCAACTTGCAATAAATTATGGAAAGCAGATATGGAATAGCTTTTTCTATTGTTATGTTCTCTCACAAGCAAAGTGGCAACATCAACTTAATGTCATAAAAAAGTACATTTGTTTTAATTAGTGTCAGGGGCAAAAAATACACCCTTCAAATATCTTCATGTCAGATAACAGACATTCATTTTCTTTTTAAAATTACATCAGCATTAAGTTTAGAGTAATAATATATTGCTTCCTAAGCACTAATCAAAACTCTTAAGTATATGAAGCAAATAATGGCTGCTAAGTTCTTATTAATGCCAAGGACTTCTCTCAGAATCTCTGATTTTACTCAGTAGTGACTTGACATTAATTGACACTGCAGGAACCAGAAGCCATAATTAATACTTTGCATTTATATTTTGATTTGTAGTTTGTTGTGAGATCTTGAAAAGAAAAAAACCTGGCATATAATAATCTAGCTATATATAGAAACTTACATTAGCTGTGATTAAACTGTGCAGTGTGTGAGCTATATAATTTAATCTGAAAAGAGTTTGTTACCTCTGGGAAAAAATTCTTCTGGTTCACTCCAAAACTGTATAGTTTTCTTTCCAAAATATTTCCTGTCGGTTCAAAAGCTACAGTTATGTACTACAAAAGTGTTTTATTATTTATCTATACTCTAAAGATGTACTTGCAATATATGTATTTTTATCAAATGAGTCTAAGGGCTTTGGCCACAAAATATGGCCATCTGAACTGAGAAATCTGTCAAAATGCTACTAGAACTCCAAAGTAAATGGAGCTGACATTGTGATGACTGCATCCCAGATTAGTCAATTGAAATTAACGTATGTGATTAGGTTTTAAATGCTATAACTTTTCATCTATGTATTCTATAAGAAATTATTTATAGAAATGCCCTAAAACAAATGCCCAAGCGTCTATACAAATTCCTTCTTTTGTATATGATAGCACTGTCTAGAAGGGTGGACAACAATTATATTGGAGGCTATGTGAGGACATTTTGTAGGAAATTACATCTGTAATGGATATTCCTCCCAGCTGTCTGCACACAGCCATTCTGGAAAATACCAGTATGTAAGAAATCACGTAAACAGTAGAGAACATGGGGGAGCCAGGAAATAAGATCTCACAGTGTCATCAAACATAACTAGGCTAGAGTTTGGTAAAAATCAATGCTGCATCACTGCTGCTTGAAATATTCTCCATATTCTGCAATGTTTATCAGAGAGCACCAGAATATTTTCTGAGCACCCAGAATATTTTCTCTAATTGGCAGCAAGGATCAATCTACCAGGACCCAGTGCTGTTATTTTTACTAAAATGAGGGGCCTGGAAGGGTGTCACTGTACATATATACTCAAGAGCTCACATTGCTTCTTGTACAAATTCATGCAAGCCACTAGCCTCTGAAGCCTTTTTCTTTCTTTTCTCTGAGACCAATATACATCTTCTCCTCAGCCAGAGATTGAATGCAGACTGACAGATGCATTTCAAAATCTTTGTATATATCAAGCATTTGATTTTTCTATTTTATAAACTGAGACAAGAAGTAGAAATAGATATAGATAGTTTTCTGTAGTAGGACATAGTCATATCTTGTTCTTACATTTATTGAAGGAAATAATTCTCCAACAGCCTGACTATAAACTGTATGACTAGAATTTCATGACCTAATAGTACTGAAGCGGGCACAGTGCCTTTTCTATATGCAAATATGTATAAAACAATACAATTTGCTCCTACAGAATGTAATAAGGGAAATAGCTAGTGATGGAGAGCTTCCACAACCAGAAACAGTTACATAAACTTGTTCCTGGAAGTTCCTACTTCAAGAGAGAACAGAGGAAAATAATTAGAGGAATAGGCTGAGTTTATACTTTGTAGTGATTAGGGCATTATCTAGAAGAAACCTGGCTTCCAAGCACTGCTCCAAAAAGTACTTGTAAACTAACTTTAAGTTTCAGTGCAAATACAGAAGCAGTCCTGGGATCAGTCAGGAAAGGTAGCACAGCTATATGAGGAGAAACAGAGATAACACAAGGTATCTAACATCTAGACTATTAAAAGAATAAATAAAAATTGCAGAGTCACAGAATGTGCTGAGTAGGAAGAGACCCACAGAGATCATCAAGTCCAATTCCTAACCCTGCACAGGATACCCCAAGAATTGCACCATATGTCAGAGAGCATTGTCCAAACATTTCTTGAACTCTGTCAAGCTTGGTGCTGTGGCCACTTCCCTGGGGACTTTCTTCCAGTACCCAACCACACCCTGGGTGAAAAACCTTTTCCTGCTATCCAACCTAAACCTCCCCTGACACAGCTTCAGGCCATTTTCTTGGGTCACCTGTCGCTGTATCCCACAGGGATCAGTGTCTGCCTCTCCTCTTCCTCTCACAAGGAAGTTCTAACCACAGTAAGGTGTCCCTTAAGTCTCCTCCAGGCTGAACAGACCAAGTGACCTCAGCTGCTCCTAATAGCAGCTTCAAGGCCCTTCACCATCTCCATTGCTCTACTTTGGACACTCTAACAGTTTAATGTCTTTCTTTTGTTGTGGCATCCAAAACTACCCCCAGCACTGGAGGTGAGGCTGCCCCAGTGCAGAGCAGAGCAGGACAATCCTCTCCCTTGCTCGGCTGGGCATGCTGTCCCTGATGCCCCCAGGACAGGGTTGACCCTCCTAGCTACCAGGGCACTGATGACTGTTCAACTTGCCACTGACCAGGATGCCCAGGTCTCTTTTGCAGCACTGCTCTCCAGCCTCTTATTCCCCAGTCTGTATGCCTGTGTTGGTTGTGAACACTTGATGGAAAATTCAATCTAGCTTGTCTCTTACACCAGCATTCACTCTACAACACCTAATGCTACCAGTTCATTCAGGCTGCATCTTCCAGTAAGATATAGGGGCTTACACAGAAGAGCTCCCATTTTCTCTGTGCAGATCAGGCACAGAAGGGAGAAAGGTTAAGAGATACTTGCCTTGAGTACTGCCCTGTGCTTGCTTAAGAACACAATGCTCCTAGAGATTCTTAATGTCAAATCATTCTTTTATTATTTATTTGTTTGTTTGTTTTAGTTTGCAAGCTTTGTTATCTTAGTTTTGCCTGAATTTGGATTTCTGATTCTTATTGCCTCTAGCCTTATGTGCTTGCTGGATCATGAGAGTTTTATACAAATTAAATCAATTTGTACTGTTTGAATTAATGATAAACTGTAGGCTTTTAAAGCTTGCGAAGGCAATTTTCACCCACTATAACTGACTACTGAAATTTGATTTTTATAATAATTTTAGAAAATTTCCTGAGACTGGACTAGTGGTGGGAAAAAAGGTAAGGAAGAGTTTCAGTTCAGTTTGGATAATAATAAAAAAATTTTCTGTCTTCTTTGACAGAATTAAAATAGATTATTAAAATAAATGCAGTAAAGTGGTAAGTTCTATCCTTGAGTACCTTAAAGACAAACATCTACTTTTCCTATGTAGATGGAGTGTTAATTAGTGAATGTACTTCACCACACAAGAAATTACTGGCTATGCGAATTCTAGATAGTGATAGACAAGGGAATTAAAAAAAATAAAAAAAAAATAAAAAAAAAAAAAAGAGAGGGAGAGAGAGAGAGAGAGAGAGAGAGAAAGAAAAAAATTCCCAAACATTTTTGAGCCAAAATTTGTGCAGGTTTGATTTTGCAAAAATGGCTGTAACTGAACAAAGGGCTTCTTTGTCAGCTGTGGACTGTGTCCTTAATGAAGACTCTCTTACCTATTTGAAAGTGTCTTTTAGCATAGAAATATATTGCATTGCTGCATTTCCCTTCCTTAAACTTCACTAAAGGACAGTGCAGTATCATAAAAAATTCTGTGTAAGAAATGACTCCTGGAGAGCATTTTGTCCTACTCTCTACTGAAAGAAGACTTAGCTCCAAAGGATGTTCAGGGCCCTGTGACTACAAATTATTGCTCTTAATATGGGCGCAACTACTAAGTGAGGTGTGAGTTGTATTAAAGAGCAAGGAAAGCACTGCTTTGCAGATGTACCATTGCTAATATATGTATCCTAGCAAGTTATTAAAGACCAACTGCTATTAGAAAGTCCTAAAATTTCACAGTTTGTCCTCTGCAGTTGTTTTCAGTCACAGTTGGATATATCTTGAATTTAAGCTTTGATTTTCTGAAAAGAAAAAAAATATCCTAATGAGATATATTTGAGCATAAATGTCAGTATGTATGCAAATTGTATGCATTATCCCTGAGAGAAAATCCTTGCATTTTTTCATGTGTATAAAAAGTGGGATTAATTTTTGACATACTTTTTCTAAACATATTTATAAGATTTTTTTTTCCACTTTACAAGTAATATAGGAAAATAAAATAATCTGAAAAAAAATTGGAAGACTATTAAGAAAAGTAATATTTTTAATAGGTTGGAGTTTATGATGACTGTTTTACAGGAAAGTTATAGGAAAAGTTTAAAAACAAAACTGTGCTTGCAAAACACAAATGTTCACTATTTGATTGTTGAGCAGAAATTTAATGTATGTTGTATTATAGTAAAATTCAAGCTGCTTGTTCCTGGAGGGAAGAAACCCAATGGAATAATCTTCATTTTAATGCCAGTCTTGTCAGAAGAGTAGTATGCACCTTTAAAGTAAAGAAACTAGAAGACTTACAAACATTACAATAAGTCTTTTTTTCATCTCAGTAGGTTAACAAAATCATTTAAAACCAGTATAAGTTAAAACAGATTACAATATATTAAGGACATAACCTTTTTAAGACCCAACTCCCAGGTGAAATGATGTGACATCAAAATCTGAAACATGGCATGGCCTCATCCTAAAATGTCTATCAATTACATTGGTAAAAACATTGAAATAGGACAAGCTAATGCATTATATGGAAAAAAATTCTTCTAAACTCAGTTAGTAAATAGTCTGATAATGCAGAAGGAGAAATTATATTTCTGTTGAAAAAAAAAAAAAACTAAGATAAAATTAAGAAATTGTTGATTTGGTATGTATATAGAAATGAATATACAGGAATAATGCAGTCATCTGATTTTCAAAACAACTTTATGAATCCTTTCATTCATATGCAAAAAAACCTGTGGTGCATTCTGATGGATTTTTCAACTCTGACTCGTCAGTAATAGTGGAGTAATTCCTAAAAATAATTATAACATTTTTCTGTGAACTTTTCAGTCAAAAAAATAATATGTAGTGCTAAAAAATTAAAATCCAGAAAAGTGTCCATTTCAGCTCATAAAATATCTTACATCCTCTCTAGAAAACTGTTAAAGCCATCCAGTTGATGAGGATTTATAATCAAATGTGGAAGCACTTTCTATAAGGTTTCATAGATTGGGGCAGGTGAAGTTTGGAAAAAAAGAAAAAATATTAAGGAGTAATGCCTTTGGGTTTCACCAGTCAAGACAGAGACTCTTCAGGACTTCAACCCACTTTTGAAACTTCCACCTTCTCTGTTATTCCCAAACTTTTCCCAGCAAACTGATTTGAGAGTCAGGAATTAATTTTAATAACTAACTCCTCAATGTGAGAGTGAAATTACTCAGCTGGTTTTGAATTTTTGTAGTAATCCACCATAAACCTTTCTTAATTACCTGAGGAAGTTGAATTTATATTTTCCATCATATAAACAGCACCAAATATCAAAAAGTATTTCTGACCTGTAGTGTTTTTTAGCTTCTGAGAGCAAGGATCTCTCCTTGAGAAACTGGAAGTTTAAATAACTAGTGTTAATTGAATAATTTTGTTCATTATCAGACTCTCAATATGTGATGAGAAGCATGCTTTCCCTATTCATCCATTTGCAAAAAGCATATCTAATTATACAGCTATAAAGAATATTTCAACCGGTTTAAAGAATCCATGAAAACAAACAAAAAGAAACCAAAAAACCCAAACAAAACCAAACCACCCCCCCCCCCCCCCACCAAAAAAGACCCAAACCTTTAAATGTCTGACTTTTTGTAAGATGGCAATGAAACACAAATAAAAAATGAGTCCTTGATGCACTCCAAAGACATGACCAGTATTACAGTATTAGAAATTAATGTCACAGAACAGCTGTCAAACAAATGACAGTTTATGGCAGCCAGGAAGCTCTGAAAGCTGCTGATATGAGCATGACTGAAGAAAAGGGCACAGAGAACACATGGTGAGTTTCATGTTCAGTGTCCTTTAGTTTTATCCTGTCTGCCTAGCAAAATTCCTCACTTAGAAGATCACTGTCCTAAACTGTGTCCTAACAAAACTGAACATTTCAGTTCAGGAGTTCTTTTATTCCAGAGAATGCATTCTTAGAGGAAAATACACAGTCAGATCCACCTCAGTGCACTGGCCACAGTGGAGGGGCCTGTAACTCATGTCTATACAAAACTGGGATTATAGGGTCACATTGAGGTTACCTTTCATAGTCACATACCCTGAAGATTCCCTTCAGCTTCCTTTACAGTCATCATCTCAAATATAAAAAATTCCTTAGACCATTTCTCTACACTTTTAGTAGTAAACCTTCCTTGAATATGCTGAAATAATAAGACATTTAGGGTTGGGTTTTTGGTTGCTTTTTGTTTGTTTTTGCTTGCCTGTTTTTGTTACTTATAAACTGCAATTTCAGAAGCATATTGCCTTCATTTCAGTCTCCAGACCACTCTTATTTTTAGGAGTACGATTTCTGAAAACAGTTGCTTAGTTTTCACAGCTTTTCACACTGAAAATTATTTGACCATCCCACCCACCAATTCCTCTTATATACCCTCATAATCTCTATAAAGCACCTCTATTGAAAATTACTAGAAAGCTATTTAGCCTAAACTGGCTCCTGTTTCACTTCAGCTTTGTCTCTCCCTGCCTCCAACTCTCTCCACGTGGCTCATCCCCTGTTCACCTTTGTGAAAGCCAGACTATGAGTACTTCTGGGTACACTCTATTGCATGTCTGTTTTCTAACTACCACAATGAAGTGCTTTATCTTGATTTGATCTTTTTTTGCAGTATAATGGTGAGGTGCAATGATAAAAGAATTTTGCAGCTAGTCTCCTATTCAAAAGAAGCAAAAATAATGTCTTCAGGGCTCTATGACGACTTGAAGAACAATGCCCATCATAACCAGAGATTACAGCCTGCAAATGTCCAAGCTGAATAGATGGAATCTAGCAATACAGTATCTTGAAGCACAAGTTTGACATTAAAAAAAAAAAAATCATTGTTATGGTGGCCTTTGTTAGTTGTTTCTTCACATGCGTAGAGTTAAAACAGGTTGTAAAGAATAATCTTTTATTAACAACCATGCCAATATAAGACATTCTATATACGTGAAACAAAAGTACCAATAAGGAACTATTTGAAATTTGGCACAAAACATAGCCAGAGTTCAACATTTTTTGCTTCAGTAAATCTATTCTCCATCCAGAATCTATTTCCATCTTTCTTTCTGCATTTGCCTTCAGTAATTTTAACTCATTTAAGGGATACTTTGGAAACTTTTCCTTCAAATTTATTGCAAATACAAAATAAATTAATCACTATAAAATCATAAGAACACTACTGGGTAGGCTAAGCAGTAATGAGTTTCAAGCTGAGCAAGCAGATGGCACTATTTTCTTTCTTACTCATTTATTTTAAACTATTTTGTTCAATATTTATAAGGAAAAAATGTTTTCTGAATTACTGAGGGTAAAACTATAGCAGTCAAACATTTTAGGAAGAGGTTTATAATTTTTCATCAGCATTTTAATACATATACAAAAAAAAAAAATGGTTTAAAGCCAAAAGAAATTCATTATTATTTGAAAAATATCCTTATGCAAAAGACAAAATTTTAGTCTCAAATTAAAACTTTGCTGCTAAATTAATTAAAACTCAGAATTCCACTTTCATACAGGTGAAACTCAAACCAAATTCAGTGTGAAAATCAGAGCTTCTGTACTAGGAGGTAACATTGCATGGTATAAGACTTCAGTCTCCCATACCCTTATTGACATGGTATAAGACTTTTTCAGTCTCCCATACCCTTATTGACATGTACTGATTACTAAGTGTAAGAGTAGAATGCTCCCTACCTCTTGAGCACTGAGTATCCTAATTAAAAATGTGTTCTTACATTTTTTTAAAAATCTTTCCAGATAGAAGCATAATAATAAAAGGCAAGTGAACAGAAAAAAAACTCTCATCCACAAGCCTATGTCATATTACACTCAACAATCAAGGACAGTCATCCAGTCCCACCACTAAGCAACAGAAAAATTCCTAAATCCACTGCAGCTTTTGTTTCTTTGGTCACACTTCTCTAACATTAATGACATTAGTAACAAAACTTTGAATAGGTAGAATGTCTCAAATCTTCATGTCTTGAATGTGACACAGCCCACAGACAGATTTCATTCATCTGCCTTACATTACCTGTCCTAAGAAAAATAAACAGAAAACTTTGTGTCCACTTGGATTACTATTTTTCAGCTTCATTTCAACAAAACCATAGAATTCCCTGTTCAAGATGACTTGAAAAAGTACTAACTACTAAGGAGCAACTCTTTTTTGCATATCAATATGTTCAGGTTGAGATTTGTAGGTAACAGGCAACTTAGCAATAGCCTTTTATAACTATGGAATGCACTCGTGATTCTAAAGGAGATCATCTGGAAATGCTGGTGTGCCAGTTTAACAGCATACCTAGAAACACTAACTTAGAGACATTCAATACTGCTTCCAAGAAAATAGTAGGTACTAATTCATTTTACAGTAATTATATAGACACACTAGTTAATTATAAAGGTGGAAGAAAATGTATATTTCCACAATTAATTTCCAGGCTACTGAGGAGAATGGGGGAATGGATAAAACTTAATTCTGTTGTTAATGTGGAAGGGATGGTTCTCTTAGAGATCAATATCACCTGCATCTCTGGTCACACTTGGCTGTATAATGAAGATGATAGTGTTCTTCTGGTTTTTACTTTTAAGAAATAAATTTAATATATTCATCTTAGTGCACAATGAGGTTTTTTAATCATTATTTTTGAGTCTATAAGCAGAACTTTTGGAATTAGTTTATAATTTAAAATTATAATATATTATATATAATATTTAATGACATTTATAAGTTTTGCAAAGTCAAATTTTATATATACACACATGTATATAAACCTATTAATATAATCTTGATTTCTTACAGGTTTATTTTAAATTAAAATTAATGATATATTAACGCCCTTCTAGTCAGTTGCTGTTTTCTACAGTGATAGTCTTTAATTGTTAAAAAAACTCCTGTATATTTTGTACTCACACTCACTTCAGAGATTTTGATATGCAAAATCTCATTTGGGTGTCAGTTCCTCTGCAACTTGTGTCCTTATTTCCAAAGAACATCCATTTCAACTTTTTATTTTATTAAGTCAAAATAACATTAGACCTCAAACTGCATTATGAGCTGATGTGAAAACTGAAAACAGATTTATTTCTTCTACTGCAGATTATTATGCATCAATACATTTCAGTTAAGAAACTTGTTTTTCCTTTCCTCCTTTGATGTTTTTTTCTTAGTGAAGCCTTTTTTTCAAGCAACTGAAAGAGATTCTGTATCTTGATAGGTACTTTGACTAATCTTGTTAGCTATCAGAAAAGCCGGGGCCTGCTGCTCTTTGAAATTTTCTGCGCAATTCTAATTATACAATTCCCTGAAATCACCATACGTCCAGCATATCCTCTGGGTTCCTAGAGGTCAAAATATTAGAGCTTTGCAGTGTTATCCAGTATTTCTACATGATTTATATGCAAGAACAACTTCCTTGTTATATTTGCACTTCATATTGTCTTCCTTCCATAATTCATTAGAAAATTCCCAACATGATCATCTAGAAGTAACTTTTTCTATCTGCAAGCATTTACTTTTAGAACACTGTGTATACAACAGACTAAGGATTAGTCTTTCCAACTTGTGGTTCATTAAGAAAACCACATCTGTGCACATCTACAGGTGTGTATATGGGTACATGCAGTTTTTTAATATGTTTGCTCACAGGTCATAAAATAGTTCTGAATCAAAAACTTCCAGTTCACTAGTACTGAAAAGGAAACAGATAATTTTTGACTATCACAAATTACTGTCAACACATATATAGAGCTATTTATAGGAAGTATACATTATCAATTTTTCTGTCACATATGTCACTGATTTTCCTAGTGTTCTAAAGCCAATAAAAATAGTAATTTATATCTATGTGTTAATAAAATATAATTATTTAGTGCAAAAGATTAAACTCACTTTCATCTTCAAAATATGGGCAGAAGTATCACTCTATATCTTGAATTATTCTGGAATAAGGTTCAGTCATATGTTTCTAACTCCCTTCCTAGTCAGCAAAGAGGAATAAACACCTTTAAAGGACTATTCAGATGCTCTCATAGTAGTTACATATGACCCAGTTAGTAGATGAGGGAAAGTCTGTGAAAGTTGTCTACCAGCATTTTAGTAAAGCCTTTGATACTCTTTCCCACAGCAACTGCTTGCTCATGGCTTGTATAGGGGCACTGCTCACTGATGGCTGGGCCCAAAGGGTGGTGACAAATGGAACTGAATCCAGCTGGCAGCCAGTCACAAGCAGAGCACCCCAGGCCTCAGTACTGGGGCCATTTCTGTTTGGTACCTTTATTGATGATCTGGGTGAGAGGATTGAGAGCACCCTCAGTAAGTTCACTGACAACACTGAGTTGGGCTGGAGTGTTGATCTGCTGGAAGGGAGGAAGGCAGTGCAGAGGGATCTGGATGGGCTGCATCGACAACTCAGGACATTTGGACAAGATCAGTGCAGTGCTATAGACTTAATGGAGAGTGTTTAGAAAAATATTAGTTCATTGGATATTTGGATTGTTATTAGATACTGGATTATTGAATAAGTGGGAAAGGTATTATTGGGGTAGAAAAGGAGGGAAGGTAGAGGTTTGTAATTTTGCTGTGGCACAAACTGTTTTAAAGAATCAAGGCATTTTTCCTGCCCTGCTTCACAGGATATCGATGAAATGAAGTAATTTTCTACAGTCCTGGACTCTGCTAGCGCTTTTCTGAGGAACATCATTACAGACCTTGCAATTGACAGAAGGAGTATTTGCCAGTTTCTCTCATTTTTGAATCACAAGGGAAGTCATTATTCTAAATAACACAAATAATTATTTTTGTTGGATATTTTAAATATTTTGGAAGTCTGGCTTTCCTGAGGTTCGGAGGGGATAGTGTGACAGTTTATTGTGTTTTGGTTTTCAGAGGGTGGGGCGTTTCCCTTTTGTTGTGTATTTTTGTGACCCTTGATGTTCAAACAGAATGATACAACAGGGTGAATGGCACAAAAAGGGTGAATGGCACTGTGGTATTCTAATGATGTATTCTGGTGATTATTACATAGAAAGAAGAGGACAAAATGCTGGCAACCACAGAGACATTTCATTATTAGTTCATAATCGTAATTCATTCCCTGGAGTATCTCACAATGTTCATGAGCTCTTTTAAAAAGACAAAGAACTAGAAGAAAAATACCTGAAAAAATAACAGTAATTTTTTTCAATTGGTCAAAATATAGTTCTTGAAAAAATAACCACTGATACTTTCCAAGTGTTCATTTTATGATTGCAGTAATTTTTTTCATATTGTACGTAATAGTTGAGTGTACTATCTGTCATTTTTTAAAATGTGCAAATGAGACAATATATAGTCACAGGAGATACAAAACAAAGTCTCAACTTTTAGAGATAATTAATACTGAAATAAAGACCTGCCTTATTGCAAAAAAGGGAATAGGATATGTCTTCCTCAGGTTACTACCATTTCTTCCAGGAACTTCTGTCAGGAGCTGATGTTTGATATTGGGACACCACACATGCCAAAGTGAACAATGTGCTCATTCCCAGAAAAGAAAAACCTCTTTGTTCCAGGGCAACTTACGTGACTGAAACAACACTGGCTGCCTCTACACTGTTGAATGTACTGCTTCAAGGAGCCATTCCTGGCTCTAGGCTTAGTGTAGTAATTTCTCTCACTCTTCAGTGTAGGGTACCCTGTTATACCCACTTTAGCTGGGCATCCACCTCTTGATTTTATAGCACTTGGTGTTAGATTTTCTTTGGTATCTGAATCCTCAGACATTTTCCTATAATTTTCATTGCTGTGGTTTTTTGAGTTCTCAGTGGTTGAAAAAATGTGGTGACTGAGCCACAGTTCAGCTGTTGTTACTTTTTTTAGAATGTGAAATGGCATTACATATTTCTTTCCAGTCTTTCATTTCTTTCCCCACCCAAACAGGCTTGCTCCTTTAAAAAGACTACAACAGACATAATTATAAGAAATATTTTAATTAACACAGTGCAATTATACCATCTTTCATGCATGTGTGTGTTACTGTGTATGCCTGTGTACAGAAGTTAAATGGACCTCTCATTTTGCAGTTATTAATATATACAAAATGAAAAAGAAGAAATATCTCTCCAAGATTTTCTTTTTCCTGTGAATTTTCTTTTTCCTTTTTCCTTTGAATGTTTACCCCAGTGTTTCTGAACTTCTGTTGCTCATACATATAGTTTGGCTATTCTCAAAATATATATAATGAACAGTTAAAACATATTATTTGAATTACAGTGTTTATTCTGTTCTCTACAGTCAGAATACATTCAAGTAGCATGATAAAAGTATGGATTTTGTGGTAGCAAGAAATGTTCAGTTTCCAACCTATCACTTGCATTTTTCATCTACTCAGAGGTGGAGGATTTTGAAGACAGATATCATCTAGAGATCTTTGTTTCCTATTTTTAAAGCATCATAGGTTGCTCATATAACCACAATGCTGGTTGTCTGTTTACAAAAGAATTTTTGACAAAATTACTTCTGTTATAACTGGTATTTGCAATGGATTGTTCTGTTTTTCTCAAGCCCAAGATTATTTCTCTCTAAACTTTCTATTGGGATGTCTCCAACACTACTAGATGTGCTTGTCCCACTTACCAGCACATGTCTGACCCCTTGGGTCATAACTTCAGCCTCCATGACACTGAAAGATTGTGACACTTTTTCACATTTCCGTCCACAATGTTTTCATTTATAAATAAGGTAGATGAAGATAGCTTAAGCCACATTTTTTACAGAATTACAGAATCACAGAATATGCTGAATTGGAAGGGACACACAAGGATTCTCAAAGTCCAGCTCCTGGCCCTGCACAGCACCATCCCCAAGAATCGTATCATGTTCTTGAGAGCATTGTCCAAATACTTACTGAACTCTGTCAGGCTTGATGCTTGTGCTCAGTTGGTGAGCCCAACCACCCTCTGGCTGAAGAACCTTTTCCTGATATCCAAGCTAAACCTCCTCTGATACAGCTTCAGGCCATTCCCTCAGGTTATGTCACAAGAGTGAAGAGATCAGTGTCTGCCCCTTCTCTTCCCTTCATGAGGAAGCTGCAGACTGCAATGAGGGCTTCCCTCAGCCTCCTCTTTTGTTGGATGTAGTAGCAGCTTTTGAATGCCTATTTCCATAACTTAAGCACCTACAGATTCTGAGTTGCTGAAAAGAGTACATAGCTTTTCAAAATTATTTGAAAAAAATAAATTATCTATTACCTGAAGACTTGAAATAATTTTGACCTTTAAGCAAAACAAGTCTTCATATAATTTTTTTTTCGATGTTGGAGTATTCCACAAATTTATAACTAGGAATGTTGAAACATAAAGTTTTGGCAGTTATGATCAAAGAGAGCTTGGACTTACTGAAATGACTGTTTCCATTGTAAATTTCTCAGAATTCAGAAATCTTGATTTGAAAATGCAAACTGTGTTAGTTTGCTTTGATTTTTTTTTTTTTTTTTTTTAAGATTAAAAATACTATTGAAACATATAGTTGAAAGACATTTTTTTATTTCTTATTTTTTTACTGGGTATTTTTAGTGTAAAAAGTTTCAGCAAACTCTAGTTCTCACTTTAGAGGAAATCAGGGCTTCCACAAAGGTCAGTAAAATGTTCCTTATGAGGAAACATACTGATAATAAGTCATGAAGATGTCACAGCCTGCTTGCACTGGGAAAAAATGAGTGACATAACTAGATGCTAACACCTAACCCCACAACAATCCATCCTTTGCTTGCCTTTCCTCTGTCATCCCCTTTTTTTTGCATAAGCAAGTACAGGAACCCCCATGGACCTGTACTTGCAGAAGTACATTATCCCATGGGGTGTGGTGGTCTGTGGGGGCCCTTGCCCACTTCTTATTCTGTAGACTCATGAGAAGCAGAGGATTGAGCATAAGAACACACCTTATATATTACAGGTTTTTTCTTTTATTAAGTCAGCAGAGAAAGAAACAAACAGGAGTGTGGGGAAAAGAAAAAAAAAGGATGATTTTCATTTCCACAAGGAAATACACATATTACAATACTTAAAGGTCTCCAGTATCTGTTGAACCGTTGGGCATGTATGTACAGACTTGTTTTCTCTGTTTGTTCATTTTGTTCATTCCTTTTAAAAGCCTTCAAGAAGGCTTTTTAATAGTGTTTAGATTATAAATTAGATTACCAGTTTTAAGTATCTACTTGTGATTAAACGAATTGGTTTAGCTCATAATACTAGTTTTCCTCCTAAGCCTTGAAATCCAAACATATTTTGAATTTCCAGTGTTTATAGCATGTTGATCTCCTGCATAACATTAAATAAAAAAACCTGAATAAAAACACTGTTTCAGTGGATCCCACACCAAATAACCCCTATGCCCTGTGACAGTGAAATGACATTAACTTGAGACACACATTCTATTATAAAGCGTATATAGGAAAATATTTATTTTTGAATGTGTCTCATTTTCTGTCTCTTTTTGAAAGTCACCTTGAATCTCATTCTTTGGTAGGACACTGGTAAATATAGATGATGCCAGCAAAGAAAGAAAAAAAAAGTAGTTTAAAAAATCAACACTGTCCAGACATGTCCTTCATTATGAAACTGGTAGTTACATATAGCTCCAATAAACAAGAAATTTTGCATATATTCATGTACATTGTCCTATTTCAGAGAAAGGATATTTAACAACTGGATTCTCAAAAAGTTTGAGATAAAGGACAGACTGATTAAAGAGACTAAGGGTAGCATCCCAGCTATAATTGTGTGTTCAGCTGCTTCATAAGTTGCCATTGAATTTATTAGCCCTTTGATGAAGTAAAAAATGAGCTCTCTATGAAAGCTCTCTCATAGATCTGTGACTGTTCTCTGACACCCTCTCACTGTCTACCCTTCTCTTCATCGATTATATGGGGAATCTATGACAACTGACTTAAAGCATCTCAATTCAGAGTGGCAAAGTAGGTAGAGTTGAATATTCTAATGACAGCAGTTCAGCGGGTACTTCCTTGAAAAGTTTAGCTGTTCTTTAGAAAAGCCTTTTTGCCATTGCTGTTGTTCTTTGCTTTAGGACACTAACCAGTCACCATATGAATATATCATTCCAGTTCTTGTAAGAAAGATCACCATTACATGAAGCTGCCTGCAAACTTTCAAAAGCTATTAAAATGATAAAATATTAGACCAAGCCCTGTTTTAAAGAAAGTATTCAGCAGCTAAACGGCATATGATTTTCTATAATATAATTCCTAATGACTTGGACTAGAGATAGCAGGTGTAAAAGAGAAAATCCAATACAGCAATAAAAGCAATTACATTATTCAACTTTGAAAGTAGTCAGAACACAGAGAAATAATGCAACAGAGTGCAGGTCAAAATCTGCAGACATTTTGGCATCAAGTTCCCACAGCTTTATGAAGCAGACAAATGCCCAAATATCTGTTAATACTCAATTCATAGAATACATAATAGCACAACTCTGTCTCACAGTAATAATTATTAAGATCCTGCACAGCTTTTACTTTAAGAAATTCCAATGATAATAAATAGGAAATTTATTTCAATAAACTAAGTAGAGACCCCTTCAATCTGTAGAGGATAGAAAGAATTCCATCTTTAGTAAAACCAGCTAATTCACCTGAGGAAAAAAAGCAAACTCACAAACTTACACAGAGAAATTGAAACAGCCAAACAGTTATTCAATAAAATGTGAAGGAATTAAAAAACTGTGGTGTCTACAGATCTTTGAAAATATTGAAGAAAATATTGAAGAACTAATGCAGCATCAATGCAATGAGACAACCCAGGACATGTGATCAGTATGCCATGGGAGAAACTGCATGCACATCACTCCGTAGATATCTAAGTACTCTTATTCTATGACTACTTAGAGAAAAAGTGACTTTTCTAGATTTTGACAAAATAATAGTAAGAATTATTAGGGTCAGGAAAAGAAAAAGGATGTGAAAAGGCCAAAATATATAGATACTAGCTCTTTTCTATATAAATATTGGTGACTTTTATCTTCATATGCATGTTTCATTATGGATTTAATACTTTATTTCAGACAAAAGACAGCTCTGCTTTGAGGATGACAAAGTAGTATGGACTGAATATATGTATGAAACATAACACAAAAGAGTGAAAAGATTGCATAGGACAATCTGAGAGACTAAAACCAAATTTTAAGGGAACAGCTAAAGAATTTTTATTATGTTTATAGAAGAAATCATCAGCAGGTGTGATATGGCAATTCTCCATTAATTATAATGGTACTTGTAATG
>WEIU01014613.1:56028-85344 GCA_013389925.1 Aegithalos caudatus
ATAAAATAAAAATAAAATCCACAGAGAAAAAAATATCTTGTTTAGATTTCTCCCATCCTAAATAAAGATGCTTCAATGGAAACAAGATAAAGAGCTAATATTCACCTACTCAGGAAAATAAGTTTTACACTGAAAGAAGAAACAAAATAGAATTTAACTCAAGAAACCTAGGAAAACTGGGTATGTTCCTAAGTGCATGTTTATAAGTCCTTAGCAGACTTTTCACATCTGGAAATGTGTCATGTAACCCTATGGTCCTGTATGGCCGTACAGGAGAGAAAAGGGAAGAGATACATTTATACTGAACCCACTTAGCTGCAGTCAAACATCTGCTGTAGGATGAGATTAACTCCAGTCTATGTCACTGTTTTTACTGTAGAATAAAAGGCTGGTCCCAAGTGACATCAAGCAATCCTTTTCTGGAGGCATACATAATGATGCATGTGTATATGGATATATATTATTTATGTGCACAAATATATATGCATGTTATTTTCACCTGTCTTCTCAACTGAGCAATTTTGGTTGTTTAGGAAATTAGAAAAAATGAATTCTATCCATTGTCTAAGATATTGAGGAAAAAAACACAATTCCTACCCAGGACAAGAGAATCTTTTTCATTCAGAATTGAATACCTGCATGCAGAGGTGATATGAATATACTGTGCACATATCAAATCTCTTTGAGGTTTATAAATATGATTAGCAGAGATAAATTGTGGTTTTGTGATTCAGAAAAGGAGAGGCAGTGTAGAAAATACCATTGAAAAGCATCAGTAACATAGTCAGTAAATCAGAGACCAAATGCTGGGAGTTCCTAAAACCGATGGCATGCAAAAATAAGTATTGATGGAAAAGGGCTACAACTAAAGCACTTTTTCCCACAGTAGTTTGTAGATTGTTGGTCTTTTCTATTGATTTTTCTGTTTCTTTGCTGTTAAACAGGGACTGAAAGTTTCATTTGTATATCCCATTAGATTCTATCTCTAGGTGCCATTCAAATCAGAGTGCTTTCAGAAACATATTATTCAAAGTTTTCAAGTGTTTTACAATCTGAACAAAACTCACTTGAAAGAGACATAAGAATACTAAGCTTGTAAATTTGTGATTCTGAGAATTGCTGATTATCATTCAGGAGAATTATATTGTTCAGGTCTGTTCTGTAAAGGTAGACTGTGGTCTCAACAGCTAGTAAATATATTCAAGACAACATGGATTGGGAATGGTGTTCAGAGAAAACACATTTATACATGAATTTTTCTTATTTATCTGTCTGTCTCTTGGGTTTTTTACTTTGACTTCAGCTAATAGAAGCAATAAACTCTGACTTATCTGAAAGTTTTATCCAGCAAATTCCATCTTAAATGAATCATTCAGGTGCTCACATGACGTGAGTCTTATCATCAGGCTGGAAATTTCATTCCATGAATCATCTTGAACTGTTCAAGGGAAAGGAATATAATGCATAACATTTCCAAGTATTCAAAGTAGCTGTGCTTCTTCACATGAGACAGCTACAAATGACTGCTTATGAGCAAAAACCAGGCCAGCTGTTATCCATGCTAATTGCTAACATCATTCCAAACAATAAATGTATTTGAGTAAATCATAACAGTTTCCTGGAAAAATCTTTTATGTAAGAACAGGTGAATATTCTGTCATGATAATATTTCAGTCCACTTTCTCAAAGCTGTATCAGTGTTCCAGAAGAGTACTAAGATGGGTTTTCTGTCCTGATCTCTTGAATGTCAGTAATAGACTACAAAAAAAAAAAAAAAAAAAAAAAAAAAAAAAAAAAAAAAAAAAAGGACATTAATTGCCAACATAGCTCAAATCATATGCACTTTGAGTATACTGTTTTCATATATATATATAAAATAATGTTAAAACTAATAAAAAACCACCAAACCCACCCTGTAAATACCAAAGCACTTTTACTATTACTTTGAGCTAATTCTGTCATTCATCTGGAAAAGACTTCCCTTTCCTACAAATTGTTTATTCTGAGTTTATCTTAGGGGACAGTGCGTGGAATCAACATGCTGTGCAATAACTAGCTGACTGCATAATCTAATTAACACTAACTTTTTATTTCTTTCCCTCTATTTTTGTCATGGTTATTCCTAGTATTTCCACTTACTGCAGATGAACTCCTCAGAGCAGGATGTGTGGCATCTTCAGTGTTCATGATTCATCTATTAAATACAGCTGTCAAACCTTGTAGGATATCTTTTTCTTTAACCATTGCATTATTTAAAAAACACCATTTAATTAGCTGTCATTGATTTCAGTAGTGAAAACTAAAAAAAAAAATCCATCTAAGTATCAAAATAATCAAACATAAGAAAGAAGTGAAAAAGGGGGGAAAAAGAGACATTCATTCATTTATACCTTGAAGGCATAAAATCTTCTTATAAACAGATGGAACTGATGCTATAGATACAGTATAAAGCTTTATTGCTTTTTATCTTTTTCTGGAAAATTATGCATTTTTTTCCTACTATGTTTAGTCCATCAGATAACCTATATCAGAAGAACCCAAATATAACTGCTTCAGTGGTGAAAGATCTTTGTTAATTCATTGATAACCAAATAGGGAAGACAGAAGACATTAAGTATTATAATTTAAAATGTTCTAATGTGCCTTTTTATAGAAAAAGTAATTGCATGGATGTTAAATATTCACAATGCAAAAAAATAGCCCATCCTAAATTTGTCCCCCACCAAATTTCTATTTTCTAACATTAAAACACAGTCCAAGAAATACTTAAGTTTGACTTGTTCTTTTGATATTAATGCAGGCTATAAAGAAAACCATCTCAAAGAATCATCAAGTTTATTTTTCAGTCTTGCTACAAGATGATCGCTCTATTGAGACTGTGGTGACCTCACTGTGACTATTCAATGAGTCTGTAATGCTTCACAGTGAAGCTTTTTACTTTATGCTAATCAGCATTCTTTATTTGCAATTAAAAACATGTGCTTTTATCATTTCACAAACATTTGATTGTGACAGCTAATTCAAAGCTGGCTTTGTCTTCAGTTTAAAAGTGTAGACCAATTGAATCAGAGATATTGTGATAACATAAAATTACTATTGCAGCTAGAGACAATTATCCTGTTGCAGTGTTAAGGGATCCATGTAGGTCACACTTTTAAGAGGGTTTAGATCTTGGCACAGTAATGTCTTATAGCTCTGTTAATCTACAAACTGTGGTATCTTTTATCTAAGCCATTTCTATAGTGATCTGTCATGCCGATGTTAAACTTTTTATAGTTTTTCAAAGAAAAGCACTTATTCATCTAACAAATTACATCATTATGCTTTGAGAACATGAAAAAGCTTTATGAAATAATTTCTGTATTTTATTTAAAGAAATCATTAGGAGATAAAAAATATTAGACATATTTAAAATACTTCTTTGCTGGGACAATTCATACATGAGATTCTATTTTCTTTGTAGACATTTATAATTTATTTTCTGTATTTCTATTTCATTTATAAAACTAAATCTTAGGCAGAAAATGTCATTTTCTGGTGTCCTTATCTTCTTCACTGTCAGTGGGTGATGCCAGAAACTTTATAAAACATTCAACACTGACACAAGCTCTATGATATTCCTCTTCATCTCTTGGTATTCATGTGAATATAATAGTGCCTACAAGGTATTTTAAATTTCAAGTTCTTTTGTCAGCTAGTTCAAGTAACCAGTTAGTTTTTCAAAGATTACCTTCTGCTTCATTGGATTTGAAGTCTACAATCTTCCTTCTTTCTAGTGTTTTGTAAAGATACTAGCATGGCTGAAAATCAGTGAAATAAACAATATAGCTTATTCCAATCACTGTAAGAGGCTGCAGGTGGGCATATTTTATCGACAAGGAAATTCCCTGTTTCTACATGCAGTGTTCATGTAGTCAATATCACACCAATCTGTACTTAGTTGAAAAAAAATCAGCACAAATCCACACATTTGCTTTTATTAATGGATTTTAATGTTGAAACAGGTATACATAACTTGAAATAAAGAGCCTATCATTTTGAAAAGGAGGATGTTTATACACATCTTTGTTGTCAGATATGCCAGAAAAGCAAAAGAATGTCCTTTGCTAATGAGTTTCTCAGTTTTGTTTTAAAGGCCCACAGAGACCCTGTGGGACAATCATCTGTGAGCTATAAAAAGCTGTTAGGTGAATACCTGCTTGACACCAAAATTCCAGAATCTTAGTAAAAATATTCTGCTGTGGCAGCACTGAAAGACATAATCTCACTCAAAAAANAACAAACTCTTTATTGTCCTAAGGCAAATAAATTAACAATTAAAGTCATCTAATGATATTCTGCAAAGTGGTTGTTTTGAGGTGGACATAAACTGCTACCCAGAAGCCTTTCCTAAACTTCAGCCAGTGTTTGAGAATAAGTGCCATCTGGTAATTATCCAGTTTTATCAGTCCAAATGTTCTTTCAATTAGTTTGTTAAATACTACTTATATTGGCTTCATGCAATATAATATGGTTTCAATGATTCTCTGAAATCAGTGTGTCCAAAAAGTGTGTCTTAATAGCAGTGGAAAATTTGGCAATCTTTTTTCATTGATGTGTTTCACAAGTGGTCTTACAAGATATTTAATAATATTTGTACATAGAACTTACACTAATAGTTTTTTGTTATTATTTTTTCTTAAGAAGAAAATACATGAGAGAATAATGTAAGAATAGAGAAAAACATTGGGAAGGGTTAATATATTGGTGTAGGAATATATAAGCCACACTATGGTTGCCCAGGCCAAATCATTAAATGAAAGAATTTATGAAAAGCACAGTTTAGGGAAAACACGGATTTATTTACTAAGTTCTATTGATTGCAAAAATCATTTTCTGACAAAAAGAGCTCTCATAAATATTATTTAATTAATCAAAAATGTTTACATTTTTTCCATCTTTCCCAAATTTCTCTCAGCTAGTAGCTAATCAAATGTAAAAAATACATTGGTCGCTGTCCAGAAGATTCTGTTCCATCACTTCAGTTGATGATTCATGCTTTAATGACCCTCACACTGGATGAATGGGCTTCAGAACTAGCATGGGTCTCTCATCATAATAGAATAAAATAGCTTTCTTCATCATCAGTGTTGTCTATGGCAAATAATCACAGGAGCCTTCTACTCAGTTCTCTTAATTTCCACAGAACTCTGAGTCAAATTCAAAGTCTCACTATCATTCTCTAAGGAAGTTCATGTAACTTATAAGCTATCTTTCATCACATTAATCTTCCTTTAGATTCTAAAAAAAAAATCTAAATACTGCACTTACTCAATTTAATTTTCTATAGTCACGACAAATACTACAGCCATGGGGAAGAAAGAAGAAGATAGAAAAGAGGAATCAAATAATCCACTCACTACTTCAGAGTAAAGAAAAATCAAACTACACCACAAGGAAAAATTTGAAACTTAGATGGCAATAACGAGCTAATGTGAAAAAATATCTGAGGATCCTGTCAGAGCAAGAAATACATACTAGAAGCTTTTCTATAGAGACAGTGCAATCATAGTGGTATTGCAGATGTCTGCTGCTTGGAGACTTCTTCAAGCCTGAAAAAATGTCACCAGCAGCTGATTTTCTAACTGCATTGTGTGGACATGATTGGTTCTATTTTATTTTGCTAATAGTTGATATGGAAGGAAGTTGTTTGATTTTAAAAGGGTAAATTTTAATAAATTAAGGATATCAGGATATTGTGATGACATTTCTGATGGGTTCTTGGGCATTGTACCCTCTCTCTTGAACTGTTTCTGAGTAGAGTGGAGCAGACAGTGTAAGGATCTATATACATGAACTGCACCCCACAATTAAGGGAGTTGGCTTTTTAAAATCTTTTCTATATCACATGTCAGAAAGTATTTTCACTTACTGGGCACACCTGCATACCTGTGACACTCCCAGAGCACAAAGTTCACAATTTAGTCTGACTACTGAGACCTCAGGAGCCTATGAAGCAAGAAGCAGCCTTCCTATGAAGCTTTGATTAGTGGTTTGGAAGGCTCTTAACAAAAGGTGTCCTTTCTGCCCCGATTTTCCAGGAAAAAATTAATGACTGGCAGATGCTCTCTTTGCAGTACCTGATGTTCAACATATTACTTTCTGCCTTAAAATAAATGTGGTAAAGGGGACTCTATTCAAGTACAGGCAGGAGTGAACAGAACAATGTGCACAGAAAAGGTAAAGGGGACAGAAAGGAGTCAACAGCAGGAATTAAATGAGAGCATTTTATCAGCCCACAGCTATCCACCCAGCCTAGGCAAGTTAAAAGGCAGCACTCAGGCAGACCATCAGCTCATCCAAACAGAGTCCCTGAAGTGTAAAGAATAACTTTACATTTGGCCTGTGGGAAGTGAGCTGTTGCAAAAAGGCAAGCAATTCTTTTGAAAATCTATGTAAATATACTTTAGGTAACTAACTTAGGAAAGAGGAGTCTGTGTAGGAAAATTATCTGCTGGCTTCTATAGAAGGTGGTGTCTCCAAGGTAAAAAAAACCCTATTTCTTATGTTTTCCTGTGAACTTGGATGCTGTTTTAAAAGAACAACAGACATATTTAGCCACCTCCCTGTCACTAAAGAAACAATGATTTGCGTTGTTTTTTAACTAAGTGATGGCAGAATGGAGAAACTGTTATCAGCCCAATGTTATCTGTCCATTTCAACTGAATTTTATAGTAGAAAACATTTTTTGCTCCCAGTGAAACCCCTTCCATACCACTTTCTGTTCATAGTTGATAAGCTGATAGTTGCAGAATTTATTAATCTTGAAATCATTTTTGGGGAAAGAAATAAAAAAGCCTAATGTGAGGGGCACAGCTCCTTACAGTCTATAAAATATAGTTCCTTGTGCTTCCTGGTGATTGGAGTCAAGAGTCCCTTAGGTGTCTTCCAAACCTTTCTTCTTCAGGAATTTGCTAGCACACAAAGATCCCAAACCTAAATAGGAACTGGTATGTTCCCATTCCCTAGCCATACCTTGGTTTCCCTTATCATATGCATTCTTTCCAGGTAAGCTAGAACTACGCCCACTGTTCAGAATAGAGTTTTGTATTATATACCTCTTAATAAATACATGTTGCCTTGCTTGTTGTTTTCACCTGTGGAAACAATAGCTCAGATAAAATTCACAAGACTATCCTATATATTCTCTTTTCTCAAGGGGAAAAATATTGGAGCTAATACAACCAACAATATACTTGGGAAAGGAGCATATTTGACATTAAATAAATTCAGAAACAAATATTTAATTTTTCTTTTTTTTTTTTCCCTTTCACAAATAAACTCTAAATTTGTTTTACTGGATGAGCAAAAAACAGATGGGATATTTATTGTCACCACTAAAAAATGTCTCTTCCACTGACTTTTGTTTCCATTACTGTTAGCAAGATCAGGGAATTTTGTAGGCTTTTTGGATATGCCTTAATCACATCTGTAAAAACAATAGAAATATTTTTGTTTGTGTCTCATTTGTTAGTTATTCTTTCTTTACTTTCTGGGAGTCAAGTACTACATATCTTTCTTCTTTCTAGTTAACATACTGAAAAAAAAAAAAAAACCAAAAAACTATCACTTAATCAATTATGTCTTTTTTTAAGTCATAATCAAAGCTCCATGAATTCTCCTGCCTGGAAGAATTAAATCTCAGGTTACAAAGAATAATTAGCTCGATTTTGCCACACATACGTGAGAACCCAAAGCATCAATTATCTTCTGTGTCCTGAAATATGCTTCAACATCACACACAGAAGTTGCCATTAACACCTCCTGCTGTTGCTGTGAATTGCTTCAGCCCCACCATATGCAGTATGTTAAAGTTTTGAATTAAGATCTACATGAGCAGTACAAGCTTGCTACCACAAAATCTGTTAATAAGAATAAACACTATACATACAAGTCAGGAGCAGATAACCAACAAAACCCTGATTTAATGAATATGAAAATATACATATACATATGCTTATACCTGCACACTATCTATCATTCCAGAGCTGCCACAGTACTGGAAACTAGGTTCAGAATTTCCTTCAAAGGGATGTATTCACTGATACTACTTGTATCAGCCACACTATTTACAGGAGTCAATTTTTTTACTTCAACAACAATCACACAATATGTAACAGATATATTATGCTTATAAGATTGCATGTGTGAAAAGGACATTCCTGTTCTTGCTGTATTATGTACCATGTGAAGTGATCTAAGCACAACAGTAATACATCTGTTTATTTAGAAAATAAAGAAAAAAATTCTTTCTTTGCACTGGTGCATGGAATGATGATGTTGAAAGTTGTGCAGAATTAGCCATCTTTGCACAAAATGTTGTTGCAGAAAGTCATGCAGTTCTAAACTTCCAAGATTAATCTCATATGTTTTCCGATCCTTTCCTTGTCATGTTTTCCTCTTCCAAACATTGCTGCAAACTGTATTAGCACTTGACTGTCTCAAAACATCTGATGGAAATACGAAAACAGGACTCTTTTCCTGTGTCTGATACTATATTAATAGTTGCTTCAGGAAAGTCAGCAGGGAAAGAGAGATGCCTACTAGATGATTCACAAGACTCAACTCTGTCCTGAAGAAACAGATGGTTCCAATTAACTCTTTGCATGTATGATTAAATACACAAGGGCTCACAATCTTATATTTTTCAAAATCTGAAAGACATAGTAGAGTTTTCCATACAATGAAGAAGCTTGAAGCAGGTCTAGATATTTTTAGAATAGAGAAAAAATTATGGTATAGGATATACCTTTCGCTTTTCTACTTGAAAATATTTCATTGATATATTTCCATGTGGAGTACCTTTTCACACAATGCAGCCAATAAGGAATAAAATATCACTGTAAGGCATTAAAAAATTGTCTCCAGCTTAGACACAAGTATGTCCAAGATGACATTGGCCAAAAATACTGAACATCAGAGTCTGAAAGGTATCTGAGCTCTTAGCTGACACTTCAGAGGGATTTAAAAGCCTTTATAATTGTAAGCATCTGGGCATTAATGAATTAGAGACTCAAGCTTCAAAAGTAACTTAGGTAATTAAAAGCCCAGGTTGAACTGAATTGTAATTAGTCTGGGGTTCCAAAGGGCCATATTTTTGAAGCTATTAAAATATTTTGAATTATGACTTACTGGTTAGTGAGATTTCTAAGTGAATAGAGGTGTAAGTGCATATGAATCTACTGTAATACCAATCTAATTTTCACTTCTGAAAGTGGACCTGTGTTAATAGAACACTTTTCAAAGTATTACCAAGCTAATCAAAAGTTGTGTTGTTCCGCAATAAATACTTATCCTCTGCAGCTTTAGAATACTGATTTTTTTAACATTTATATTCAAATATTCTGTTTATGTTTTTCGTATGACTCAAAATGGTTTAAAATTCCAAAAGTAAAGATCACCACTTTAAAAGAAAAATGTGTAGGACTGGTAAAGTGCACACTATTATACAGGGAGCTGGTGAAGTGTAATTGCAATTACTTGTAAAATTCTTTGTGATCTCAGTTAAAAGGGGCTACAGAATTGCACATCATGATGATATTGTTGACAATGATCATTATTGATTCTGAGAGCTACTTGTGTTTTCATATAAATTGCACTGTTTACAAGGTCTGTGAAGTGTGCCTCTTAATAAATTTCTTCTCTTTTTATTCAGGCAAATTTTTTGATGAAAGCTACATGTGACATAGTCCGCCAAACTCACTCAGCTGCTGTCTACATTAAAAAGCATGCAGTCCCAGGAGAAGTCAGAAATAAAACTAAATGTGCTCTTTTATTTAAGATAAAGACCAGAAAACATTCTTTTGTTGCCCACAGAATTTATGCTATTTTCATGACAAGACAGAATCTGCTTTTTAATCCTACAAATGACTGAATCATTTAAATGTTCATTAGTTGATAAACCATTGAGAGGTGTATTGCTTCATCAAGAATCACAGAATCACAGAACAGGTAAGGTTGGAAGGGACCATTGAGGGTCATCTGGTCAAACTTTCCTTGTCAAGCAGGGTCATCCTAGAGCATATGGATTGTGTCCAGACAGTTCTTGAATATCTCCAGTGAGGGAGACTCCACTGCCTCTCTGGACAATCTGTTCCAGTGCATGGTCACCTGCACAATAATGAAATTCTTCCTCATATGCAGGTGGAATTTCCTGTACATCAGTTTCTGCCCATTGCCTCTTGTTCTATTGACTGGACCGCCGAGCACAGCCTGGCTCCATCCTCAGGACACCCTCCCTGCAGATATTGAAAGATGTTGATGAAGTCCCCTCTCAGTTGCCTCTCCTTGAGGCTGAATAGACCCAGCTCCCTCACCTTTCCTCATAGAAAAGAGATGCTCCAGTCCCTTAATCATCCCTGCAGCCCCCCACTGGACCTGCTCCAGGAGCTCTATAACTCTCCTGTACCAAGGAATCCAGAACTGGACACAGCACTCAAGATGTGGCCTCACCAGGGCTGTGTAGAGGGGCACGCTCAACCTGCTGGCAATGCTTTCAAAAAGCAGCCCAGATTACCACCAGTCTTGGATTAAAGACAAATATAGTTTTAACAAATTTTTACACTGCTTTACACAGGAATTATTTGTCATCTTACTCTAAGGTTTGAAAAACACTATGTTGCAACAGCAAAAGTAGTTGTACATTAAAGAAGCAAAGCTTCTTAATAGGTCCCAAGTATTTTAGATTTTATCTTTATCTGCATTTATGTAATTATGTACATTGCTTCAGGTATGATACAATTTTCTGGAAAACCAGAAGACAGGATTATATATAACGAGAAATACCCAAAATATTTGCCATTCAAACTTCACAGATAAATGTTAGATGAAGATACATTCAGTTGACTGTGGTCCACAGCTTCATGGAAAATGTGAAAAGTCTCTATTGACTGCTGGAGTAACTTCTAAAACAAACAAACAAACAAAAAAATTAGAGAAAAGGTTAATTATGCAAAGAGTTTCAGCAACCTTCTCCTTTACTCAATTTCCTGCAACACATACTAATTTTCTGAAGTAGACCAAGGCATATTTGTCACAACCACAAAGTTTCCAAGGACCAGGAAAAGCAAAGCAAGGGCAATGCCTTCCCTGACTGAAGTATCACATCTAAGCCTTGCAAGGTAAGTGCCTCATTCTCTGTTGCTGGTCCATGTGGTCTGATTCTCTGCAAAATAAGTACCTACAGATGAAAAACAGATAGAAGGGAAACCTTCTTATATTGAAGAATCAATGGTTTGACTACTTGCCTGACAGAGCAGATATATACATTATTTTTTTTCTCCTGCTTCTAAGAATATCTGAACTACTGTAACTAGAAGGCAATAGGTATCTAGCATAAGGTTGAACTTTGTATGATCAAATCAAACAGTCATCAAATCAGACAGAAAATTATGTACAGTCTCATGGCTTGGGCATTGAATTGAGCAAACATAGAGTTTATATTATCTATTCAATCCCATAGTTTCAGTTTCAGAATAATTTTTCTCATTTTTTCCCCTGCTTTTCCTTTTTCTCCTTCATTATGCTTCCCAGAGAGGGTAAGCTCACAGAGGAGAAACAGAAAATATCTTACTATCAAATAACATTTTAAGTCACTATCTCAATTGTATAAAGCAGGAAACTAGTGAAAAGGCATAATAGGACCAATCATTCTCAAATTTCTGTCTCAATACTAGATTTCAAACTAGGTGAAAATGTAAAAAATGGACTTAGAAATTAATATATTACTCCTTTACAATGTTCTGAAAGAAACGGGCAGAACAGATGCCAAGGAAGAATGAAAAATTTTCTTGTGAGTGTGTAAAAAGCTAGGTACTTTTTAAATAGACATTTTATTGTCCGATTATTCTAGGGATAATGTAAGTATTTTCCTAGCACTTCTCACTGGATAATGCAACTGGAACTCCTAAAAGTCTTTTGCTCCCTTTCTGTGCCTAGACAGCTCAGAGGTCAAGCTGTAGAACCTACCTGGTCACAAAATGCACAGAATACATCTTTTAAAGGGTACCATAGCACTTAGCACTGATCCAGTCCTATATTGCCAATGTTGCATTTTTCTTTGAGGAGGAAAGCAGACACAAAAATCATAGAATAAAGATAATGTATTATGTATTTAAAGTAAATGGAAATAACATAGATGACTGAATTTCAGCTTTTGACTATAAAACATGAGTTTTCTGGGGCAAAATGAGAAGCTGCCTTTGATTGCCGGTGATCAAGAGCTATTTAATGTGAACTCCAGGAAACAGTCTACACTGCAGTACATTGGAATGGAAGAGATACATAAAGACAAGTCCTTTGTCACTGAAAGACAAAAGAACAATTATTATTAAATTATTGTGATACCATGATAAAGACTGAATTCTGCAAACAAGAAAGAGATTGGAAAATGTAAAATACTGGACGACCCAGAACTCTCAACAAATTACCTGATGTTGGGCAATGAATCAAGTAAGACAAAAAATTTTGTAAAACCAAATGTACAAATACAATCAAATTTTGTCCACAAATACACCTGGCATTCGCTTTTTTTTCTAATTCATGGACCTTTATCAAACTGGATCATTACAACCCATATGATATTCATAGCTATTATTATGATCTGTAATGGGAAATGAGAAAAAAAGCAAAGTATTCAATGTACTGGAATTTTCTATTCAGTGATCCAGTTAAAAGTACCTGAGTCCTGAGTGATTCAGTAAATTATATATTATACTATTCAGTATTGAACATAGCTTTGCAAATAGCATCTACCATGGAAGGCATAATTTTCAGTATTATCTACATGTAGATCTCTTCCATCTGAAGTGTTGATGCTGCAAATGGATGGAGAAATTTCCCAAAGGATAAAAAAGAGTTGTTAGTGTAGTAAATGGTAATAATAACAATACAACTACTGCACAAGTAAAAGTTCTTTGAGAAAATAATAAATCAAAGTAAACAAAAACCGTAGACAATTTTTTTATTTCCTAAAATATACATAAATATTAACATGTTTTCACTACCTTAGTTAAACTGACTCTGACATGAAAAAATAATAATTCTTAGGAAGAATTCATTAAAAAGCTTTTCAGGGAAGAATAACATGAAATAGAATGACTACCTGTGCTGGTTTTGGCCAGGGTAGAGTTGAATTTCTTCACAGTGACTGGTATGGGGCTGTGTTTTGGATTTATGCTGAACATTGGGCTCATAATACAGAGACATTTTTGTTATTGCTGAGCAGGGCTTGCACAGAGCCAAGGCCTTTCCTGCTTTTCCTGCTTCAAGGAATTTTGGGGATTCCTGGAAGGTTGAGAGGGGGAAAAGCCGGGACAGGTGACCCAAACTGACCTAAGGAAGAAGAGGGGAACATTTGGAGTAACAGCTGTTGTCTTTCCAAGTCACCATTATGGGAGATGGTGACTGCTCTCCTGAAGATGCTGAACACCTGCCTACCCATGGGAAGAACTTAATGAATTCCTTGTTATATCTTGCTTGTGTGTGCTGCCTTTGTTTTTCCTATTCAACTGTCTTCATCTCAAACTGTGATTCTTCTGGCTTTTACACTTCTGATTTTCTCTCCAGTTCTGCTGGTGGGGGTAAGGGAGTGGCTGTGTTGGGTGTGATGGCTGGCTGAGGATAAACCACATCAGCTAAAACAATCCTGAAGAAGTGGAGAATAAAAATACAAGAACAAGAGTGTAATTTTTTCTATAAGTAACCTAAAAAAGGCTGAAATTCAGAAGGAACTATATTCAGGAGAAGGAAAAATTTAGAAGTATCATCCAGTTCAAGTATCAAAGTATATTAATGTAAAAACATTATTCTTTTTAGAAACTGGTAGAGTAAAAATCAATTAGAAGCAGAAAAAAAAAAAAAAAGGAGAAAAATTGATAGAGACAAGAAATAAGTAGAAAGAAAAAGAGCTAAAAGAAACAGAAAAAAAAAAATAGACAAATAGCCTAGATAGAAAAAACATCCCTGACAGCAAAATTAACTGCTATTAACTTAAATTACATTTATGTCTGCATGATCATTAAATATCACCTATATACCCTATAATGAAAAATAATCATGGCATCAATTTATCTCACTGAAGAGGAATATTTGCATCCCATAGGTACCTCTATGGTATACTGTGATATGTGCAGAATGTGCTCAGGAAAGAGCCTTAGACTCATGCTTTTACATGTGTTAGAGCAAACTGTCAATTGATATTTTGCCAGAAGGAGAGTTCAGTGAGAGAATTTATCCCTTTATTCATCAAAATAGCCAATACTACAGCAAGAAAAATCTGTAAATCCAAATTACTTTGCTGGGGTCATCCAACAGTATAAACTGAGATATTATGCTTTGTTATGCTTAAGATTTATGAGGAAAACATTATTCACACATTTCTGGGCATTTTAAAAAACATTTTACAAAAAATTAGAAATGTAAAAGAGGAAGAGTGTGAATTTCAATCTCTGCATTGACATTTGAGAAAATTAAAAATAAAGACTTTCAAACTAAATCTATGCTACCATTGTTAACTGTAGTAAATTGGAATGACATCATTATTTCATTCTTGCTCTTCCTTTCTGAGAGCATTGGTTGAAGGAATATCTGGATCAACAAATTTTGATAAAAATCAAACTTCAAAGTTCAGTTACTGTACATTTAAATATGCAAACTATCACAGATACACGACTTTGTATTTGACATATTTATCCCTTAGCATGGTACAAGCAAAAGCAGTTCCGAGAAATTCTTTTTAAAAGCTTACCTACACATTTGATTTTAGCACATGTTAAAATGAGCTATTTTACAGAGGTAGTGGAGGGAGTTATAAGTGTTTCCACCAAAATAATTATGAAGTTTTCACGGTCTTGTCACAAACAGCAGCCCCTGATGTGCTTGTAGAAGACTACTAATGAAAATAACAAACAAATAACTTTAATGGAGAGAAAAGTGGCATCATGGGACAGCCATTCATTCTTTGAACTCAACTTTAATGCTGGGGAAGAAAATTAATTTTATGAATATATATGTTCTGATTTAATAGTTAGTGCATTGCTAGTTGAGCCACTAAATCCTCAGTGCTCAAATGGGTGCCGCTGGCATAAATTCTTTTATCACTTATGGACTCATGAACTTGACTAACCTCACAAAGACCTAATTGAAAATAGTGTTCTTATCTTGAAACCTCCATGGTTTTTCATATGAAACATTTTTCAGACTTTGAAAATACTTGAGAGATAAGCCATAGGCAATACTGTTTAAAGGGCAAACGGAGATGTCAAGACTATGTCTCAGCCCAAATGCAAAGTGAAGGAGGGGAAGAGAGAAGAACTTTGATTGTATGTAAATTGTCACATCTTTGAGGAGATGTCAGGCTTTAGGTAAGAGAGGTTATTACTCACATTTTGGCTGCTACTGCAGCATCCTGAATAAATAATAACTTTGCATTTTGAACAAGCTGTTCTCTACCATTGAAATCTGCTGCTGTCATAATGTGTCTAAAGGAAGACTAAACAGGTACAAAAATACCAAGCCAAAAGTGCAATGAATAGTCATAAATATGGTAACCTGATAAACCAGAGTAAAGATAACTAATATAATCCTTTTATAACAGTGTACAGCCATGGATTCATCACTTGGAAGAAACACATACAAAGTCAGGGGAAGAAGCATAACTCACACAAAGGGTGGAGAAAAATATACTGATTGATAATGAAAAGGGTCGCCTTCTAATTTGTGTCCAGACACCAATACCACAAATGTTAGAGTTGCGCAAATCATCTTTATGGTCAAACCAGAGAAAGAGACAAACACAGATGTGTGGGTCTGTTTCTAGATGATTCCTAAGGGTCAAATGGGTCATACTTAAGAAGTGAAAAGTTATGAGAGAGGAATCCCACCACTAGAAGTTAGACATCTTGGTAAAATCTCGTAACAGTGCTGTGCCACATTTTCCCACTACTTAAAACAGAATAATATATCATTGTTGGAATAATTCATGTTCTAAAGCTCTTCCAGCATGAAGATGCTGTAAAAAGTAGATTATTAATTGTCTTTATAAATATTAAAGAATGTGTATCTTCCTTTATCCTATCAAGCTCTTAGCCTTTTAGCTGCCTTATACCCACTGTACAAATACCATAAGAAAACAGACGTGGAATGCAATCAAAAAACAATAGGATGCCAGGTGAGTCAAAATATCAGTATTTAGCCACTGACTTAATATCCCATTAAGTACATCTCATTGAGTACACTGTTAAACATGTTACATGTCAATAAAAATATTTTAAAATAACTCATTTATTGGAATTTATGATTTACAGTGATATTTGAGACATTAAAGTTACTGATTTTGAATAAAATGTAAGAAAATGTGGAATAAAAATGTAAGAAAAATGTATAAGCATGTTCAGATAAGGACTGATAAAAATGCTATGGATCTTAAAAATTATCTTTTACTTTAAGCAACTGAATGAATTACATAACAGCCTTGTTACATAATTTTTTTTTTTTCTTTTGATTTTTTACAAGTGAAATCTGAGGTCAGGAATCATGTGAGCAATTTCTGTAACCTTTTTTTGTGCAAAATAACATGAACCCTAGAGACAGACACAAAAAATGTAAAAGGCTATTATTACATTAAATTCATTATTGGTATGATGGCTTTAAGATGGATTGATCCTCTGCTCCAAGCTAACTGCAAGCAGTCAAACCATTTTTGAATCATAACCTCCAAGGCTATTTTTGTCTTGGATGCCTATAAATAAACATGCCAGTACTGTAAAGAAGTCACGATCTTTCTCTGCAAGTCACAATATTTTCCTACATATAACTCAAAAAACTTTAATTTACTAGTGTATGCAGGTAGTATAAGTTTATCCACCAGAGTCCTCTACCTCAGTGCAAAGAGGAATAGATTTCTCCTTCTGGTGTACTGCATGAGTGGAACAGATAAATATGTTGTTTATCTTCATATTTATTTTCAAGAAACATTGTATATGAGGCTTTACATTATCTGGAAAATGAATTATGCATGTGACATTATGGTACATCCTTCAGTCAGCCAATTTCTAATGTCTACTCTGCCTCTTCTGACATCCCATGCTGTGATCAAAAATAATCTTGTTTTTGTGGAGTTGCTTTGTTTTGGGGTTTTTTCCTATTATGCCTGTAAAGGAATTACTTTAACTTTCTCCCTAAGAAATACTATTTGAAAACACAATGAAGTTATATTTAAATCACCAAAGATTAAATGAAGCAGCAGGAGGCCAAGGGAAGGTGCTATCTCTTCAGAAAGCAAGATAACAGCTTGAGAAAGATTAAGAATTTGCAGGCTTTGGATTTCAATTTTTTTTTTTTTTTTTTTTTAATTTTTAAGCGCATCAAAGGTCAGAAATTAGTAATGTAAAGATATTTTTAGTGCCTATCTTTCTCTGCTTGACTCCTGTGTTACTTATGGTGTTTATTTCATACTGGCAATTGTCTTTATGGATGAGGTAATATTGAAGCTGGTCAGCTTCAGCCAACTCATACTAGAGCAAGATATTAAGTTGGCACTTTTCAGATCACATATAGGAAATGCCTTAGCTCACCTGACACCAAACCCCATTCTTCTTCCTAAAGCCTTCTAAGCAGGGCCAGAGCAGTTTGTAACACAGCATAGCATACTGGCAAAGATGGCAGTCTTTCCAGTTGAAGTTAACTGGCCTTCCTTCTAATGAGGGAAGTTTCTCTTCCTGTTTCCCAACATATGAAGTTTCCATCTCTGTATATGGAGACCTGTGGAATAGCACATATGCTGCTTTGAATCAGCTTAGAACCACTCTTCCTCCCACATGCCCAGTCTTTTGAAGAGGAAGTGAACTGAGTACCTCCATCTGTGCTGATAAACACAGAAAGATCAGGGAACAATCAGTGTTCTATTCTCCATCATGCAGTGCCAACTTTATATTAATTAGCCCCAGTAATATCAGAGTTATCTTTTCAGTTCTAGTAGTCCACATCCAAGATACTGATTACAGGGTGCAGTGTTAAGTTCATCCACTGAACCTCCTAGGAACCCAGTAACACCCAGCTCTGAGACTAAATGCACAGCCACGTGAGGTAGTGTATTGGGTTTGCATGGAAAGATTTTGGCAGTGGGCGTCTACAGCGTTAAATTCCACTAAAGCTGCCAGAAACTTCCTCCATGTGCAACAGAGACAATGCCAGACAGCTCCAAGACAGACCCACTGCTGGCCATCGGTGATGGTGGTAGTATCTCTCGAATAACACATTTAACAAGAAGGGGAAAAACCTGACCAAAAGCAACTTCATCCAGTAGAAAATAGTGAGAATGCACAGGAGAAACAGAATGTCCTGCAGAAGCCAAGGTTGTGGCAGAAGGCGGAGAAGGTGCCCTAGTCTCTGGAGCAGAGATTCTCCTGTAACCCCTGGTGCAGACATGGTGAGTGGGCTGTGTTCCTGCAGCCCATGGAAGGGACCTACTCTGGAGCAGCTCATGAAGAACTGCAGCCTGTGGGAGGGACTCACACTGAAGTTCATGAAGGACTGTCTCCATGGAAGGACCCCCCGATGGAGCAGTGGAAGGGTGTGAGGAATCCTCCTACAGAGAAGGAAGAAGTGGCAGAGACAATGTGCAATGAACTGACTGCAGCCTCTGTTCCCTATGCCTTAGGCTGCTGGAGGGGAGAAAGCAGAAAATTCAGGAGAAGTTGAATCCAAGGAAGACTAAGAAAGGAGTGGGGAAAGATGTTTTAAGATTTTTTTATTTTTCATTACCCTAGTCTGATTTGATAGGTAATATATTAAATTATTAAATTAATATTTAAATATTAAATATATTAAATCAATTTTCCCCAAGTTGAGTCTCTTTTGCATATGATGGCAATTGGTGAGTGACCTCTCCTTATCTTTATCTTGATCCATAAACCTTTTGTTACATCCATTTTCCCCTGTCCAGCTGAGGAGGGGAGAGATAGTGCAGTTTTGGTCAGCACCTGGCATCTAGATAAGGTAAGCTCAACACAGTTTCTTAGATCTTGATCAAGAAATGTAATAATTAGGTGTCTGCCCAGACCATGTATGAATACTTGGGCTACCAGTAGAAAGTTAGAAAACTCAGAAATTGTCTAATCTGATAAGTCCACTGAGAAGCAAATCACCTATATTCTACATATAATGTGGAACCAGCCAAATATTAACTAAACAATAACAGTTAAGACTGTGCTAACTCCTAGGCACTCTGCCTCACACATCCTCATTACACTCCTATGAATTTTTTCTTGTTTTAAATAGCTGTCTCAGAAGCAAGTCCTGAAAGTATCCAGTAAAGCTATCAACCTATTTCACAAAAATGGATTGGCAGCTCATCTGCCATTACCAGAGTTAAAAAAAAAAAAAAGAAAGATATTTCTTATTCCTTGATCCCTCAGGTAAAGTTGAGGCCTCTTTGCTGAGTCAAAGACTCTTTCGATACTTCAGTGTCCTGTCATGGCAATCTGTGGATTTAAGCAAGTGAAGCCAGTTGTAAGACATTTTTGGGTGAGTAAAATTTTGTGATATTTCTCTCAAGTGAGCCTTGGATACTTCACAAAGACCATGATAATTTTAAGTGACTCCCTGATCGACCAACAAGCTGTTTTGAATCCTACCCTTTGGCACAAACTTCTTCTCAAGTACAGTAAAAAGAGAAAAAGCATCCATTTTAAGTTGGTGGGAGGTTTTGATGCAGTAGTTCTCCCTGTAGCTTTCCCTTTAAAATTACAACAACCTTGGTACTTGCAATGGGTGCACATTACTGAAGAAAAAAGTTCATGACCTTGAACTCCTTTTATGAATTCTAAAAATACCTTCTGAAAAGCCACTGATGCTACAAGGTTCAGTGACCTGTAATAACTATTATTATTTCCATTGACACATAGTAATGATTGACCTGCACTGGAACTAACAACACTCAATACCAGATTTTCTATTTTCTTTTTTTTTTTTTTTTTTTTCCTTTTTTTTTTAATGCTCCATTTTCCAAGACACACACATACACAAATATCAGTCTACATCAGGCAGGCCAGATTTTAATCCGTTTATACTTTTGGTGACAATAAAGCTATAATCATAAAACCAGAAAGTAACAGATGAATGTCTAATAGCTAAATAAAAATCAATAGACCATTGTGAAGAATAAACAAAGATAATTTTATGTCTTAAAAAAACCCAAAAGATCAATATTCATTTCACTTATATATATGGAAACAACTATGTTTATGTTTATAAAGGCTAGTATCAGGTTGTGCTGAATGGCAAGGGGTGGATGTTACTGCTGCAAGAAGGTCAAACATGGCAATCCAGGTGTGAGGATGAAATTTTCTCACTAAAATTAGTAACATATAGGCAGGAGATATATAGATAGATAGATAGATAGATAGATAGATAGATAGATAGATAGATATCATAAATATCAGACATTTTAACACCTAAGAGACTTAATAAATCCACACAATGGTTTCAATATAAAATGATTTGTATTTAACTCAATGGTGACCATGTTTTTTCAGAAGCTGATCTTTTTACTTTCACTCAGTAAAAGAGTAGACGTAATCCTTAAAATTTCAGACTGATCAGAATGAGACCTGAGTTAATATTGGATGGGGAAAAAATTTCACTTTACAACTCACAATAGTTCACTTTGCAAGTATCTCCTCCTGGACTGATGATTGCTTAATATTTTAAAAAGGCATAAAAACCACTTCTTATCAAATGAAGGATTAATTCAAGGAAAGTATTTTATTTTCAATGACCCTACGTAGACAGCTACATTGAATAACATGCAGACAATACAAAAGAGACATTTTAATTTTTCTGTCTTTGCAGCACAATGCACACAATTCAAATCAGGATGTATTCAGTTCCTGTTACTGTAGGGTTCCTTGCATTGTTAATTTTTGCTCTGCTTTAAGATCTGTCAATTTACTTACAATCCATATTGTAAGATATTCAATACATAGGTGTACTACTTATGCACATACAAATTTTTGAAGAGATGTACCAGAAGAGCAATGAAAACTATTCCAGCTAGCAATTCTATGCTCTTATTCATTGGGTAGACAATTGAAATTGAGCTTTTTATATCCCTAAGGAATAGGGAAAACACATGTTGGTAATGTTGTTGACACTGTCACATTAGACAGTACATCACTACAATAAAATTTTAAATAGACATTTGCATTAATTGGCATTTCTTTCACAATCCCATATTACCATAAAAAGAAAAAGGGTTTTTTACCCTTGCATAGAGGCTGCTCATTTTCCCATGAATTATGCATTTTCATTTTTCAAAAAAAAAAAAAAAAAAAATTTTTTTTTTTCTCTGAAGAAAGTCAGTATGAAGTCAGTATGAAGAAGTAAAACACTAGATAATTTTATTCTATGCTGAAGGAAATGTCTTTTGACTTTTACCGAACTGCTTGGTGAGTTTTTGATTTCTTGAACCAAATGGTTATTACATGGAGTCATAGACATGCAGAACTAGGAATAGAGAAGTTGTCAAACACTCAATATTCCAGTGCTTCTTAAAGAAATATAATCTCAAATTTGTCAAATGAAAGTGCTATCTTGTGGATAAAAACTTCAAACATCAACTTCCTGCAAATAGTTTTCTTCACAATCTGAGCTACCCTTTGTAAGTATGAAGAAAAAGTGATGTCTGGTGAATAAAGCTAGTACTTAAAAATATAATGTATATAACAGATTTTACCTCCTGAAACTCTGTTAGGGATAGATCACTTTTTTTTCCTCTGTCTGATGTAATTATTGTGTAAGATGTAGCATCTCTAAATATTTCTTGATTGATAATTTGTAAGAAGTGAGGTGCTAGTGTCTTACATTTAGGCTTTGTAGACTTAACAGTGGTCTCAAAGAATATTGCTGATTATTTTAACAGTATGGTTTAATGCAGTAATGCACTTCCTATACTTAGGAAGGTGTATCTATATAAGGAAAAAGTTTTGGGTTCCTGATTTACTTATTAGGAAATTCGCCTGGAAAATTCTGTACATGTCTGTCTGTGGTTGGCTGAGTGCCAAGAGAAAAACTCCTGTTGGACCTTTCACCTGTCAGTCAAACCCTGTAGGGTTCCCCATTGGGAACTTTCAAACAGGACCATCCTCGGACATTAAGTAGAAAAAGGCACAGAACAATTGAACCAACGGCATTTTCTGGGTGTTGTACGAGGCGCAGGACTTCCCTGCGCCGTGCACAGTTTATGTATTTTGTTTCTGTATTATTTTCTTTTGTTTATTAAACCCTTTTGAGTTAGAAGACGCTCTGGAATGTGCTGTGTCTCGCTATTATAGCCAGTGATCCGACCGGGCTGGACCCTTAGGAATATAAGATAAAACCCAATACCTGGGAATCTTATAGTTTAAAGTAACATCTGCAATGTAACAATTGTGCCTGCACACACAGCATTCTCTTTCTCCATAATCTACTTTTAACCAGATAAAATTTAAACATTTATATCTAAGCTTCTCACTCTAGCCTGAATTCTTAGTTGAAAGAGAAACAGAAAACAATTTCTCTCACTTGTTTTAGACACCTCTGCTTTTCACTTACATACCCTGGAAATGTCTATATCTCAGGAAGAAAAAAAAAAAAGGCCTAGACTGGATGCCTAATTTTGAGACAGCAAAGTTAGAGCAAGCAAATGCTTTCTAATGAATAATACCCTTTCTAATTACCCACCCTTTCTAATGAATAATACTTACTTTTCACTATATACAAATGTTGAACAAGACAGAAGTATGGTTTGATCTGACCAAAGGCTTTTACAAACTCAAGAAAATCTGTATTTGGTTGAACCTCAGAAGATGTTTGGCTCCAACCATTAGTTCAGCTCTGCCAAGCAAAACCAGGGCCTCTGCAGAGAAAACACTATTGTCTCTTATCTCAGTATGGAACCTGAGTGATCAGAGTGACAACATGAATAATAAAGCTTCTATCAGCTGCAAGATTTCTGAAACATACAGCCAGAATGTGTTCCTATTATCTAAAAAGTAGCTTAGGCATTAAGTTGTTTGGTTTCACTATCTTCATTTCATCACAGACATAAAAATGTGTTAAATCCCACTGGGAGTTGGTCAATCCACTTGTCTAAATAAATGATGCAATTCAACCACAATCCCAGAACATGTAGTAATTATCCTGCATTCAATAAAAAACTTTTTGGGTTATTTAAGAATTTTGGTGAGCAAGGAATAAACTGGTATTAGGGAATTACAGCTAACAGCTAATTAAGAATTTTTACCTGGATATAGATAGAGGGAAGATAACACAATCTCATCCTTGGAAACTTCATGTAATAATTTACTGTCATGGAAACAAATGTCCATCCCCGTGGCCAAAGAGCTCAGGTTAAGCTACAACATATTGCGTCTTTTTCAGAGCAGAACTAAGCAGTTCTACTGACAAGGAAAAATATATAAAACTGCCTGTTTCAGAGCAACAAAGAAAGGCTGAAATATCATTGTGTCATGGTTTAAGGCAAATTTGGGAGAAAAACCCTCAAATGGGGTTCCTCTGGGAAGCAAACCCAAACAGCCCCTAACCCAATTGGTCTGGGAAAGAACTTCCTCAGAGAAAAATGGAAAAAAATTATTTATTTAACAAAGTGTACACAAGCATAAAGAATGAGTAATACGAAACAATAAAACCTCTTATCACTCTGAAGAGAGATGGCAAAATTGAGAAAAAAGTCCTTGCCGTGGGTGTAGCTTGGCTCTCTCAGTCCCTTATCAGTCCCAGTCCCTCTGGCGCTGGAGAATGCCAGGCTCCCGGCCCCAGTGGGCCATAGGTTTGGGCTCCCAGTGCTCCTCTGGGTTTTCAGTCCAGAGCAGATTTAAACCTCAAGAAAAAGGAAACAAAAACAGTCCAGGGAGCTTCTCTGCCTCAGCTAGCTAAAAGCAAATAAAAGCAAAGAGATCTCTGTACCACTTTCTGTCCGTGCCTCAGACCAACACAGTCCAGGAGAAGAGAATACCTATGACTCAGGCAGTTTTCTCCAAACAAACGCAGCACTTCTCCTTCTCCCTGCTTTGCCCCCAAAACCAGTCTTAAAGGTACAGAACACAATACTCAACACAAACAGAACATGATTGGAGATACAAGCATCATAAAATCACCCTAGGACACATTGGAGTTGCTGTAATAAGAGGAAAAATGCTCTGTATTGCTGCACTATATCCACTGTCTAACCACTACCATCACAGAAAACTGAATGGGATTGCAGGCTGTTGGTAGCTGGCTTAGAAGAACTATCTGACACTCATGTCTTGATGTCTTGGCTAGCTGGCATATCACAGGGCTTCTTCAGTGCATTGTCTTCCATAGCTGTGAGTAGTGTTCACCCCTCAGAGGTGGCTTCTGGCACTATAAGGTTGTCACTTCAGCTAAGAAGCCATGGCTTAATGTCAATGAGAAGTCAATTAAGAAATACCAACATATTCATGACACTCTCATAACTTACAGACATTATGTACATAGTGAGCTGGCAAAAGATGAAATGCTCTCCCTGAACTAATGTGATAAAGACTGTAATGAAACACGGTATTAATAATTTTTAGAAGTGTCATATTAGGACTATAGCTCAGCTTGTGCTTTGGCTTTTACTAAACAAGAGTTGTTTCATTATTATTTTAAGCCTTTAACAAGAAGTCAGTGAAAGAAAATGTTCATATGCAGTGTAACACAGTATAAAAAACTCTGCTGTTCCTCCCTCTTATATTTTTAGAAAATTATAAGTAGTTAATAAATTTTAAGTTAGGTTTTCTTTTGTAAATAAAGTTGTGATCAGACTAAAAATATATTGAAGGTAATCTTTCTCACTGCTGGACTATGCTGGCATTTTTCCAGAACAAAAAGAAAAGCACAAAATGGATGGAGACATAAAAAACATCATAAACAAAGAACTCGTACTTCTATGAAACCTCAAAAGAATCTGAGGAAGGAGTTGGTCAAATGTGTCAAATACTTGGTTTAGAGACTTCGGGAGGCATTTTTTTCCCAAGTCTCTTTCCTCTGCCAGTGTTTATCAGCTCGGATTTGTGATACTTCAACACAGCAGTCCCCAACAGGCACTAAGCTAACCAGACAGGAAAATCTCATCCAGCTTTGTCAGCCTTCCTATCAAACACCGCTTTGCCTCACGGGGTATTCCTTCATAAGCTTAGAAACTACTTTCACATGTTAGCTGCTTTCTTGTAAGGTTGTCATGACTGCAACAGAATTCTGTTCATGAAAAGCTGCTGAGCAGAACCTTGCAGGTTTACCTTGCAAGTGCTTACAAGGAACAGCCCTCTGAAAGGGTAACTGGTGATTTGAGTGTTATAAATCCCAAAGGGTCCTCCACTTTCCAGCTCGACTGTTGGTTTATTCAAGCTGGACCCAGAGTTTATGCCACCTTACAGTGACACAAGGGAAAGCAGTGCCAAGGCCCCTCTGCTGCTCTGTGCCGAGAACAGGATGATCATGCTAGGTCTGATCTACAGTGACACAGAATGATCACAGCTTTCAGTAAAGCACGAGTACCAGATGCTCAGTACTTCTGCGAGAAAGGTCACTATCTAATATTCATAGAGTCTTTCACACTGTAATCCACCATCCTGCACAGTTCAGAATGTAAGGCATTTTCCTTTCTAAGCAGCAAAACAATAAAAAGTGTATATTGCTAAAAGTTAAAAGGATCTCTTTTACTTGCCCTGTATCTCCTGCAGTTTAAAATCTTCAGTGAAGTGGCAGTCTGTTAGTCATGTGCCTTTCTTAGTTTTCCTGTGACTAGAAATCAATATTCACACCAGGGCTTTCGCTGCAAAATGCGACTGTATCCCCACTGAAAAGAAACCTGTCTCAAAGTATCACACTGACTGGAGTCTTCCAAAGTTTGTCATCCGAATCAGTTGGATTTCTCTGATGGGGAAATCTCACATCACAATCTTCCTCTGTACAACCACAGGTAGTAGCAGAGAGCTTTTTGCTAGATTGAGAGGGCAGTATGTTCCTGTATACCCATCTCTTGTAAAAGATGGCCCCAGTTGCCAGCTATGCCAAAAGATACTATTTGATATTCTCTTTCAGAAGTGATAGTACTGAATGAATCACCTGGGAAGGCTCCCATCTGCTACTGGAACTCTGCCCACAAAACCAAGGTATTTCAATTGAGTATCAATACCTATGTTCTTTATTCAGGATAAAATAAAATAAATACTCTATTTTACTATATCAATAATGTACTTATCCTGATTTATTACCTATAACTATGACACTTATTGGAGAGCTTGTCACTAGATCTCAGACTTGCAGTTTGTAACATGCTTGAGGAATCCCATAGAAATCAGGAATCCCACAGAAATGCTCTTCCTTGTTCCTTCTAAATTACTAATTGCGACATCAATATTGAATGCAGTGATAATAAGATCATATGTACTACAATGCAAGTTAAAAATATATGCTTAACTACTATGTGGTTGAATGTAATTAGGGTCATAAATTGCTAACATCTTTGTCCCAGAAAACATAACTCTGTACAGAAATATAATTAAATCACTTCAGTCTTTTCCTGTAACTTTGGAAAGGGTTCTTCACCCCAAAAATGAGTGAAAAAGCCAAATTGGTATATTTTCTATACTGCTGCTTTTCTCATACCCTTCATTCCATATCCTACACACAGCTGGAGTACTTCTCCTTAAAGAGGCTGGAGTACTTCTTAACCAGGAGATTTATTAGACACATTAGTCTTTAAGGAGCCTTTAAGACTTACTAGATGTTTCTGATGGCTAACAAAATAAAATATTACAGAGATACCATATGCTCCTGAAAACTTTTAATTTTGCTGATACACCTGCGCTTTAATAAAACAAAAGTCATCAAGTATAATGAAAACCTGAATACTCTATCAGTAAAGTCATCATTTACCCTATCAGCGGCCCAAGGGAAATGCAGTGGCTGTAATGGTATGAAAAATGGTGTAGGAATAGGTCACTAATTCCAAAAGCATAAGAGGAAGAAATAGCATAAGAGAAAACTACGACATCAGAGAAACAAAAAACAGACCTTAAAGGCAGAATTTTATGGGGACTTCAGACTCATTCATGAGAAGACTAGTGATTCACTAAAACTAAAATTATAATGTCTATGAAATTCGATCTCCATATAAATCAGTGTCAAAATCTGACTGAAATCCAAATTAGTCAATATTTCTGTTGAAATTAATAAAATTAGAGCAGATAATATGAGACAAGTAAAAGCATCTGCTGTGCATGTCCAGTCAAACTAACTTAAACAGGATTGAGTTTATGGGCACCTTTAACACCAAGAAATGTTCAGAACAGTGCACATGGATGAGAATTTAGTAAAGGACTTGGGTAGTTTGATTTCTTTCTTAAATTATACATGTTTGTTCTGAACTGTATACACTGCATTGTCTGTTCTATTTGTGCTAGAAATGAATGGCAAAGATATAAACAATTTATAAGGGCAGTACATACTGAGTGGTTTCAAAACCCTAGAGATTAATGAATAATAAATAAAGCCAGGCCTTTTGTTAGTACCGTAATGCTTCACGGTTTAAGTCACATATGATTATCGTGCTAATGTCATTTTTGGTATGAAATAGATATTAAAATCACAGCATATTTCCAAGAGTTTCACTGAATAAAGCAGAGCCTGATTCCACTGACATTGACTTTAGCAAGAATGAAGTAAACCTCTAATTCAGACGAACAGTACCGCACTATTTATATTTTAAGAATGGAGAATATGGGACAAAGGAATTAATATGATTACTTTACAGTCCCGGAGAAAGTCAGTCTTGGAAGTTTTTGTTTCTATTCTGTTCTGTCCTATTCTGTTCTATTCTATGCAGCTTGTGCCTCTGCTTTCATCCTCACAACACCCGAGAACATCCCAAGAGTTGCTAGACAATATGTTTTTCATGTTTCACTTATTATTTGCTTTTGAAAGACCAAGTTTTGCAAAAGACTCAGGCATTAAGTTGTTTTTTGGATTGGGATTCTAATTGAAGGGGGTTTGCTTCTTTGCTTTGATTGGATGTGGAGTTTTGTCTCACTGAACTGTAAACAGAAAAGGGAAGAGTATTTTTTGTTTTAACTGAAGGAAAATGTTTTGCTGTGCTCTCTTTTTAGTGCCTAGATGAGATCAAGTGCCTGCACACCGTGCTTGCCACAGAGCATGGAGACACTTAAGGTGGTCTTCAGGCCCTGTGATTTAGCGAGTTCCAACTCCACACAAACTTTACCTCTGTGAAGGGCAGTTCCACTGCGCTTGAGAGTCCCAGTACATGAGCATTCAGCAGTAGCCTGGATCCAGACCATTGAGCACTTTCAGGCTAAAGATGGACATTTAAAATTCTATTTCAGATGTTACAGACAGGCGGCGGAAGTAATTCTGGGGAGGTTAGCAATCCCTTTGATAGTCCCACATGTAAATAAATATATAATTGGTCTTGCACTATCTAAAGTTTCCTGAGTTCTGATAACTTCACATCTAGTTCTATGGCAGGCATATAGTCTAGCCAATAGCGACTGGAGGCTATATAAAGAAAACACATAATTTTCTGCCACAGAGGACCTTTGAGTTCTTAGCCAGCAGCAAATCATGGTTGCTGCTCTAATTCAGCAGGACACTCCTTCCACCAATCAAACGCTTACAATCTCTTCAAAAACATGCTTTTCATTTTGTGCAGGCACAAGCTGCTCAATTCACCAAGGCTCCGCAATGCCAATGCAACTATTAATTCTCGATTTGCCTCCTGACACTTAACACCACAATAAAGAATCTCAGAATGGTTTGGGTTGGAAGCAAACTTAAAGATGACCTTAGTTCAAACCCCTCGGGTCAAGAGCAGGGATGCCACCCCGTAGATTAGGTTGCTCAGGGACCCATCCAATCTGGCCTTGAACACTTCCAGGGATGGGGCACCCACAGCTTCTATGGGTAACTTGTTCCAGTGCCTCATCATTCTCGGAGTGAAGAATTTATTCCTAAACATCTAATTTAAATCTATCCTCTTTTAGTTTAAAACTGCTCCCCTTGTCCGATGACTACCGGCCTCTGCAAAAAGTCGCTCTCCCTTCTACAGACTTCGCCTTTCTACAGACGAAGAACAACCCGAGTTTATTCTATTTTTTATTATTCTATTTTTTAATATCTTTTTCCCGCCTTAGTTTCCAAACGGGACTACCTTGTCTCCTGGTCCCAGCGCTGCCCGGGCGAGCACACGCACTCCCA
>WEIU01014618.1:1004-21408 GCA_013389925.1 Aegithalos caudatus
AAAACCCAACAATGTAACAACATTCTTACAATTATATAGAGCTTTAATAATATCAATATCCTAATAAGTAAAATATTACAAAAGGGTACTGTCAGGGCCATGAGGTCACTCCCTAAATCTTACTGGCCCTACCCAAAATCCTTGTAGGGGGGACCCGTTTCAGTCCAGCCCCGCCTGAACCCCTTCTGGTTTGTTTATGCTACTTGTCTCCCCTTGCTGGTTTAAAGAGCATTCAGCTCCCACTGCTTCCTGACAGATATGAGGACCTCAAGAATTAGCTGATGACTCTCATTACAAGCCCCAAAGCATTACAACTTCAAGATTAAAGGTAAATCAGATTAAAATGTTACAATAGTTACTTCTTATCTAAAAATCATAATTCACAGCTAGGATTCATAAAAGTAAAGACAATCTAATTAATTTAGGGGATATTTTCAGAAAACTCTCTGAAATTTTAATCCAGTTATAAATACAATGAAAAGTTTGAGGAAAAAAAGGGTTTGGGGTTTTTTTTGAGTAAGAATCACAGTTTAGTAATAAATATGAAATTTTGTTTTTAGAATTAGATGAGCATTTTATGGTAAGTATATGAAAGACTGATCAATTGCTTTATAAAATCATTTTGCCAAAAAATATTCTGCATGAGCAATCATAGCAAAACTCGTTTTTTTTAACATATTTTGGACAAATTTCATGCATTTTTGTACAGCATATAAATAGGCAATCCCAGCTAATTAACTCAGTTTTGAAGAGTTTTTCCAAAATGAACCTTTTAAATTAGAAACACATTAAATGGAGCAATTGGATTCCAGTTAGTTTAATAAAACATTGGTTTACTTAGGTAAAATGGTAGATTGTATAATTAAATATGACCCCAGATTTATGCTCAGAACACAGATAATTATGATAATACCACCAACTTTGACACTCAGGAACAGTGCCAATATACCTACATTGTTATAGCACAAGCAGTGGCTCTTTTATTGTTTGATTTCTGTGCTTAGGCAAGTGTAACACTTCAGGTCTCAAGACTTCTACACAGTGTCATACAGACCTAAAAAGTAATGTAATAAGCAGGTAGGACTTGATATCTGCCACGCTATCTACTGGCAGTTTGTTATGTAATGCTATATATTCTGTTATTTGAGCCTATCACTGGTATGGGCAGCTAAAATAAGTATGACAGAATATTTCTTTATGGGACACTTCTCAAATATCCCCTGATACACTAGTGATTCAGAATGACCATTGCATTACCAAGGTAGCTTTATTGAAAAAAAGAGAAAAGAATCAGCATTCTGATTCAAACCAAGTAAACTTTGGTTTGCTGAGAAACTCACCATTACCAGGTATTAAGAAATACAGAGATTATGTTTCTCCACTGCTGCAGAGCACCCCAGTTTGTTAGTTGCTGTAGAGATTCATGCTGTGGGTGCCACTCAACAAGTTGATTGTCTACATCTGGTCAATGACCCCAACAGAAGAATGAAAAACATATGAATTATTTGACCACACCATAGAACTGAATGAGATGAAAAGAGAACTGAAAGAAATAGAAAGTACTTAGTACTCTGGTCAGTGCAGCAGACCAAGACAGTCAGATGAGTAGATGTGGAATAACTACAGGGACTACTGCAGTTAAGGGAAATGAGAGATAAGTACGAAGAGTATCTTGGAGGAATTAAGTGCAAAAAGTTTAGAAGATTGTGAAAGACAGTGTCAGTCAAGAAGCATAGAAAGCAGAGCAAAGAAGATGTGAGAGGATGGACAAAACATTCCTTAGAGTTATTAATTGTCCAGAACCAGAACATCAGCATGTTTTAGCTACACCCCTTGTAAATGGGGAGAGATGGAAGATAAAGCTACAGAGACTAAAAACGACATATTTGTAGGGCCTGGAGTCTCAGAAACAGACTTTCTATCATTAAGTATATTACTAACCCTAAACAAACATGAAGAAATTTGCATTAGGAAAGATATGAAAAAAGAAAAAGACCTACAAATGAAAGCAATTTATGAGTGCTTGAGTACTTAAAAAATTGAAGGCCATTAAAACTGTTGGAAGTTTGTATGAGTTTGGAACTGTTAAAGCACAAATTAAAGAAAACTATTCTTCATCAGAATATTCTCATTAATTTTTTTTCCCAAGAATTTTTCCAATATTCTGTTATATTAATATCTACCAATATTCAGTATTTCCAAGAATATTCTCTAAACATTTCCAAAAATCTTCCCAAGGTGTCAGGACAGTAGGGACCCCAACACAAGTGTATTTTAAATAGGGAGAAATTAATATAATTTATTGTTCAAATTATTCCTGGGCAATTCTGAGCTGAAGAGTTAATAACATGAGTTTCGGTCTAATTTAATTAGATGCTTTTACCTATTTTCTATATCCCTGCTTTCCCAAAACAAAATTTTATAGCACATTTAGTGTTCTTCTTGTCTAAATGTCTTTTCAAACCTTGTAAATGTCTTTTCAAACCTTGAAGTCCCAATTTAATTACAATTAATATCACAAATCTGATTGAAAATTTTCAGTAAACACATTTCGACTTCTGCATTAAGGAAACATCCCAGAAATCTTAAAATTTTGACCAAATGTTATTAAAAGTCTGTATTTCTTCACATGAGATTTATACACTGAGGAGGTTTGGAAAAGTATTCAGGTAAACTAATAGGTCAATGCATTTCATTCATCCATGGCCAGACTGATTTGCATATAATTGCCATAAAACACAAGCAGAAAAAAAAATAATAAATCAGATCTTTTATGTAACACACTGGCAAAATGCATAGCAGATTTGGCTTCATGTCAAAAGTAATTTGGTTAAAATACCTCAAGTAATGACATAAAGCCACATCACCTCTGACATAAAAATGCTACTTTTTTCAAGACAGAGGGCAATATATGCCACCTAATTGACTCACCAAAGAAATGAAAGGTATGGAAAAAAGGTAAATAAAGCACAAACAAATAGTTTGAAACAACCAAATAAAACACCCTAGCTGATACTTGAGGTTACTGATAAAGTTTCAAGAAACATACTTTCTAGATAATTCTTTTTTTCATCAAAGGAAGTTCTCTTGATCCCCAGCTTTTGCTCTGTGCCCATGTCAGACCTGCTATATGGTAAAGGCAATCACAGATTACCAGACTCCTGACACACCAAATATGAACCCCAACACAGCTACACCTCCCAAGCTAATATAAATGTACCCAACAAGAATTATACACAGAGTTCCAAGAAGCCACAAGAACAATGATCATGGCTATAACCTCCAGACTAAAATAACCTGCTTGTTTTACTTTCTTGTATAATGCACCATGAAATTTTTATTATGGTGGAATTTAATCATGCATAGAAAAACTTAATGATAAAGCAGAAGTAGATATTTAAATAGCAGACAAAAGATATGAACTTTTTGGAATTAATTTAAACATCAAATAAAATTTAAAATGGGATTTAGATATTGACATGCCAATTAAAAATAAAGTAAAACTACAAATGTACTTGGAAGAAGCTTGTTAAATGCCCAAAACTCACTACTTAGTCATTAAACTTGGGACACAACAAGTAAAACTGTATATTACTAAACAGCAAAACCCCCCAAAGACTTAAATGGAGACAAATGTAGAAAACCAATATAAGTCTTAAAATCTGAAGCAAATATGTTAAGGTTGTAATCACTGTACTTCTTTCAAACCTGCCGAAGTTATTGTTGTGTGGGTGCATAAGTTATTGAAAGGACTTTTTGTCACTTAAGTTATGCCCAATGATAACCAACAATTCATTAAGTTACTTTCAGTCTTGGAAAGCTGAAAGTCTTTCAGTTTTTATTTGTACACAAGTGTCAACCATGGAATACCATCACAGTGAAACAGGACTGTCTTTTACTTTTACATGCTGTTTACTGATGAATGCTTTCCCAGCTTAAACTGCTGTAACATGAAATATAGCAACAATTAACACCAGGAAGAGGATGAAGATATCACAGGAAAACTTATATAAATCAAAGTATATTCATGCTTTTAAAAGCTATTTCCCACCACTCCCTATTGAAGGAGACCTTCCCTAATTGATTTTAGATTAAGTAGCTGAGGGAAGAAAAAACAAAAACCATGAAAACCCCCCCAACAATATGCAGTATTGAGTGATCTGATAACCTGGCTATTTGTAAATCTTTTACAGATTACTTGTTTCTGTCACACTTATGACAAAGAAAAGTGTGTCAACACCTGTTCACTTGATGTATGTCAGGAATTATATATCAGTTTTACTTGGCAACAAATAAAAAACTGATAAAATTGAAAGAAATAATTATCATACGATTTTTTCATTATTTTTATCCATTTCTATGGAAAATCTGAAATAAAAGTTCTGAAAAAATGTAAACTCTTCAGCACAACAATAGGTTCTGTGTTCCACTTATGTGGTGCCTTGCAAACATACAGCAAAGGACGTGAAAATAATATTTCCATCAGCAGTTTTTAATTTCACTGTGATTTCTTTGACAGATCTTTTCAAATTCTAAAGCAGAAGAAGAATAAATAAGTTCTAAAGAAGCTTTAGTGAACAAAGTGAAATTTTGAAAATGCATAAATTGTAGCAGAAATCTAGAATGAAGCTTATAGCTCAGACAAAGCAGAAAAGAAAGACTTGGTGTTAAACAAAAAGTATTAGAAAGTCTGTTTAATGCACAATAAAATGAATATTTTAAATAAAAAATAAAGATAAAAAAGGCAAGAAGAGTCATAAAACCTTTAGTTAGAAATTTTATTTTAGGTAGTTTATTTTATAATAGGTAATATTAAACCTATTATTTTATAGAATTATTCTATAGGTGACAACTTTTATGACTAAATGATACCACTAATATTAGCCGTAGTTTAATGGCAAAAATCAGAAAGAGTTACCTGTATTTTTTATTTCTTCATCTAGCTATCTTATTTTCTACAATGCTTATATTTCTTGATACACCTTCCTTCAAGCAGAATCACTCAGTGCTGGATCCCAATTACCTTGGCAAAGCCTTCTGCATTGTTAGTTCTCTCTACTGTTCCTGTGTTAAATAACCAGAAGCAAACATCTCAAACGAACTTTGAAATGCTGAGCAGACGGGATATTATTATTAATAATTTACTGGGTCTTCTCCTGTACACACCCATTGCCTATTACAATTGTTAGGCTGCATTATTGCTCTTCATTGAGATAAGAACTATCAATTAGGTGGACATTTAGCATAAGGTAATACAAAGCCTTGATCAAGGCACCAAAAAGAATGAGTAAGAATGGAAACTACAGGAATTACAGATAATTCACTGATTTTCTAAGCGGAAAAGGAAGGTCAAAGAGAGTGTAACACCCCCTAATAAAGAATATGGAAAATCTCTAACAATGGATGAGAAGGCAGAGAAGTCCTGAGGGAACTGGCTTATGTAGTTGCCAAACCACTCTTGATATTTAAAATGTAAAGGCAGTCAGATGAAGTCACAGGTAACTGCAAAAAGGGAAATGTACCTATTTTTGAAAAGGCTCAAAATGAGGACCCTGGGAACTACTGACCTGTCAGCCCCACATCTGTACCTGGGAAGATCATGGAACAGATTGTCCTAGAAGCTGCACTAAGGCTCATGGAGAACAGAGAGATGATGAGATACAACCAGCACAGCTTCACAAAGGGCAAGTCCTGCTTGACCAAACCAGTGTCCTTCTCTGATGGAGTGATTACAAGGGTCAAGAGTGACAAGGGAAGGGACACAGATGTCATTTATCTGTAATTCTGTAAAGCCTTTGACATGGTCCTTCAAAACATCTATGTTTTTAAGTTGGAGAAAGATGGATTTGATGGATAGACTTTTCAGCGGATAATTCAGTGGATTGGTTGGATGATCACATCCAAAGGGTAGAGGTCCATGGCTCTCAATGAACATCAGTGACGTGTTGTATCATTTCGGGGTCTGTGTTGGGACTAGCATTATTTAATGTCTTCATGAATGACAAAGGGGTTGAGTGCAGCCTCAGCAAATGTGCAGATAACCCCAAGCTGACTGGTGTGGTTCACACATCCAGAGGATAAGATGACATCCAGAGGGACCCAGACATGCTTGAAAAGGGGCCCTATGGGAGCATCACATAATTTAACAAGCCCAAGTGCAAGGTGCTGCACCTGGGCCAGCACAAACCCTGGGTACAACACAGGTTGGGGATGAACAGAGGCAGAGCAGCCCAGCCCAGAGGGACTCGGGGTGCTGGTGGGTGAGAGGCTGGCCATGACCCAGCCATGGGCACTCACAGCCCAGAGAGCCAAACGTGTCCTGGGCTGCATCCAAAGCAGTGTGGGCAGCAGGGAAGGGAGGGGATTCTGCCCCTCTGCTCTGGTGAGACCCCACCTGGAACACTGCATCCAACTTCGGGGTCCCCAACACAGGAAGGACATGGACTTCTCGGAATGACTCAAGAGGAGGCCATCAAGATGAGAGGGATGAAGCACCTCTCCTGCAAGAAAAGGCTAAAAGGATTAGTGTTGTTCAGCCTGGAGAAGAGGTGGCTTTGGGGTTACCTAATTGTGGCCTTCCAGTACCTGAAGAGAGCCTACAAGAAAGATAGAGGGACTTTTGACAAGGGCATGTAGTGACAGGATAAGGGGGAATGGCTTCAAACAGAGAGAGTAATTTTAGATTACATATTAGGAAGAAATTCCCTACTATGAGAGGTGAAGCACAGGTTCAGGTTGCCCAGAGAAGTTGCAGATGCCCCAGCCCTGAAAGTTTTCACAGCCAGGTTGAATGAGGCTTTGAATAACCTGGTCTAGTAGAAGGTGCCCCAGCCCATGGCAGGGGGTTGGAACTAGATGATCTTGAATGTGCCAGAACTGAAATCTTCAACATTATTGCAAAGACCTCAGCATCTATTTTACCAGGTCCTAAGCAAGTAATTCAGTCCAAACTTGTCTGTGCAGCAATTTTTTCATGAAAGCAACTTCTGTGGTGTTATTGAGAAAATTTAATTTTGACTGTCCAGCTAGAAGAATCAGGTAGCTCTCATCACAGTCTGGCTGTAAAAGAACAGAAACTAATTTTTAGCTGTGTTAATTATGGAACCATGATTTACACCTTTCCATGTTCCCTGCAGACAGTCACAGTCTTCTTTTCAGGACCACCAGTACTTGCATCCCTGATGTATCCTATCTTCTCATGAGAAACGATCTGTCTCATGATTTCTTATCATTTTCTCTTCTTCATCATTAAACTTCTCTAGGTGATAATGGACTATAGAACTTTTTTCTCCTCCTTTCTTCACTACACACCATTCCTGATTCTATGGTTAGGGCTGCTCTGAATTTCCCAGGGGAAATTACATCTGCTGGCAACTTCCCATCTGAGGAAGGAGTATGTGGTTTTCTCATACTGAAAGACAACCATAAAATTCTCCATTAACAACATTTGCTGACCTAAAAAGGAATGAAGATATTTCATACCTTTGGTTGGTACAACATCCTCCATTTTTGAGTAAGTATGCAAACAGCTAATAAGTCAGAAGTGTCTTTGCTTTCCAATCCTCCAGGCAGACCCACGACAAGTTTTAATTTTATTACTTTTAACAAAGTATGCATTTTTTATCACCATAGGGTATGAACAATCAATAGAAAATGTTACATTACCTTGAAAACATCAAGTAGAGTATTTTAAGATTAAAAACCCCAGGTATTGCCTACATTTCATGTATTCACCCTTAATCTTTACATATCAACATCTAAAATGTGACCTTGAAAGTGTTATCTCAGGTTTTGCTGTTCAATATACTTTAACCTTGCAAAATATTTAATAAGTAGCTTTGACATAAATATGATACAAACTTGGTTAGTATGTAAACCCAGAATTTATTTCATGTCTCCTCTAAAACTTGTTTTCTTTGGAAAGGAGATATTCTTCCCCACATTTATTGTAGGACAATATCTTGGTGGTTCAATAAATTGCCTTTCTGTTAGGAAATGTGCCTTGAGACTTGCCAATCACAGAATAAAACAAGTCACCAGACCTGTTCTGAAGGTCAAAATTGAGGAAATAAATTCTGTGGAAAGGACTGTGGTTCAGGGAAGTATGTGTCACATGCCCCTTCAGGGAAGCACATTATTTTGTAGTGGGAACTGCACTATTTTCAACTTTGCCATTGAGATAATAGCCACCTTTTAATAACACAGATCTTTTCCAAAGGATATAATTAACAATCTGACTTTCATCTCATCTCTGTAGCTATTCAGAATTTATTTCTGTTTCAATAACTGGGTAATTTTTTCCACACCAAACACTTATCACTGCAGATTTTAAAATACTGAAGAAAACTTCTCTCCACTGACAAAGACTACACCAAACAGAGCTTCAAAACTGCACTTTTCACAGATAACACTTAGACTAAAACAACATAAGAAATTCCATGGACCTGGATCACTCCTGCAACCTGCAGAATAAATCAATAAAGTCCTAAAGACTGAATTCCTTTTAAATCCAAGATCACAGAGCAATATATGAGAAATTAAAAATGGGTATATTTCCTTAGCAAGAGTGTTAAACTCCCAAAAAGATCTCATTCTGCATTAGTGTTTTAGTATTTCTCAGGCTTCTGCATACACAAAGCAGTGCACACAGAATGTTGCAGAAACCCTTTTACTAGAGGGTAAAAATGAGCCAAGGCACAGACTTATTGTTAAACACAGCATAAAACAAGTCATGGTTTATTCCTCTCCACAGTTTAGCCATCTTAACTCCAAGTATTCACTGACTGGCTGCAGCAAACTCATGCTGTAGGTTTCCCTTGCAGCCCCTGTCTGCTGGTTATTTCCTGCTAAACTGACTGCAGGTATCAGTGTGCAGACTCTGAGTGCAGGCTTTTACCCAGCTAGACTGTGACTGCAGGTTCCAAAAGGCTCCAACTGCAGACCCGGACTGACCTCACAGCAGTGATTCTCTCCTTCATGCTCCTCAAGGTTCCTCCTCCATGAAGATCCTCCCCTTACCAGCTCACCCCTTTTTTTTATCTCACCCATCCTTACTGGACACAGCTGTGACTCATCAGGGGTGAGGAGGCTGTATTGGTTAATTAACACAGCTGTTAATTATCAGGGGTGAGGCTGTATTGGTTAATTAACACAGCTGTTACTTATCTGTCCAACAACAGCATACCAGAAAATTGAGAATGCTTTCCGCTTTTTTTTTTTTTTTTTTTTTTTTTTTCTTTATTGCTAGCACAACAGTAGCTTTAATAGTTTATGTTGTGCTTCAGGCATCTAGTCAAGGTGTCCTAAATGTAAAGAGATCAAACAGTTACAGGCATATCTATATCAGAATTTTACAGTAATTGTCATGGCAAACCATTATACTTAACTTTTTATTGTAAACTTATAATATTATTCTATGAACTTATAAATTTAGTTTACTCTGTAAAATATTTCCAGTGCACCTTAGGCATTTTCATTGAAACTTTAGATGCTAATTTGTTTTTCTCCACATTTATCCTAAGAGGCAGTGAAAAAAGGTCTGGTTTGTGTTTTCACCTCTGACTTTTGAATAAAGGTAATGAACAAAATTTAAACTTGGTTAGTATATCTAGCAGAATATTTCCTTTAAAGCATAAAGCCTTTGGTTTAAAACTGTCAAAGCATTTAAACATATGAAAATTATGTCAAAGTTCTTCAAATGTACTCTAAAAGCTGTATATGTGACATTTTTAATAATAAATTTAAAAAGAACTTAACAGTCAACTTTTAAAGGAAATTCATGATGACCCTAAGAAAAATGGTCTAACCATTTCTTTCTTTCTTGAATTTTGTCAGGCCTCTAGGATTCTGGAGGTTTATGGGCATCTAAAGCCACTGTGATTTTAAATATTTTACCCTTAAACTCAATCCTGCAATTCAAATAAAATTAAGAAAAATTTTCATAAGAAATTAGTTTACATTGAACAAAGCAAAAATATTGTTCAATCTATTCATTGACATTTTAATAAATATTAAAATTAATAATTAAAATTAATAAATTCATACTCTTAGTATTATAATTAAATCTATATGTCTTCCTATTTGATTCTAAGTGGCAATAAAAATAATTTACTAGTTTGTCATATAGTCAAGTTTAATTTTTTAACCTCTTTTTAATACTAAAACAAAGAAATATCTATCAGCTGATCTATATTTTTAGAGCAAATTCTACCAAGCTTCCTCAGAAAAAATCTTGTCTAACAAACTTTAAGAGAATATTTGGTGTAGGGAAGTGGCTTAGTGACTCCTTTCAACAAAGATTACTGATGCAAATGACCAGTCATTCTTCAGAATTTTAAAGAAAATGCATACATAAAGGAAGGTGCTATAGAGATAATAATAAAGATTGGTGAAGTCATCAGATGTTTAAAGATAATTAAAGACAGATACTAACATCTCCTTGCAGTGCTTTCGGTGATGTAAGACTGAATTTTCAGATTCTTCCATACCAAATAAGAATAATGTAAAGAAATACTGGTTTACCTTCTCTCAGTATACAGTTTTGTTTTTTTCCTTCTTGGCTAAGGAAAAGCATTCATTCCGTCACTCAAATAAACTGGGTTATCAAAGAATGTAAACAGACAATAACAAAAAATAGAATTTAGATTGCTTATTAAAATAATTTAAAACTACAGCTCAACTAAAATCATTGAACTGATGGAGGTAAGAGGGAAGTAGTGGATAGGGTTCGCCAATTAGGAGTAGAAAAAAGCAGAAACTTCTATGTTTGAGCATTGAGACATATTTTTGTGCCAAAGGACCTAATGTGTTATAGTCTTCCAATATTTATATAATTTCCATCCAGATGATATATGGCCAAATGAGACAAACTACATCAGAACTTTTGCAGAACATGGCCATGCATCCATTGTCACATTCATTAAGAATTTAAACCAGCTTCAGACAGTAAGTATTTAAAGTTGAAGACACCAACAAGAATTGATTTGAAGGATTCCAGCTTCCCTTCAGATAAAAACATACAATATTAATTATCCCAGTGATAATTCCTTGCTTTTATACAGGGTTGGCGTTTATAGTTAAGTCCTTATTGACTCTAAAACCCAATTTTGTTTGAAAATAAAATTTTAACTAATGAATTGCAATGACTTCTGTGCTAAACTACAGCACATTCTTCATAAGACAAACTGTCCTGTCAGTGAACCTGTGTCCTCTGTGGCTCTAATATATTTGTAAATGCCTTTAACTGGTAACTGACAGTGTGATGATTCCTCTCCTGAAAAGAATGTTTCTTTTGTTTTTACTTTATCCATTGTGCCATGGGAATTATATACACGATTGGCACATTGAGTACAGGAGATTGCCAACCAAAAAATGGAAAGTCATTTCAAGTCAAGTTTTATGACTAATTTTCATTCTACTGTTAAATATTCTATCTTATAAAAAAATTATGAAATATCTATTTGGAAGAACAGGTTTGCCATCATTGGCAAGCTTAAAATATTTTAAAGAGAATCCTAGCTAACTATGCAGTATTTCAATACAGTATTTCAATTTTTTGTCCTTTAATCAGTCTTTCTCTTCCATTTGTCAATGTCATGGATGTGGGGGAGGAAGGTTAAGTGCATTATTTTAAGAATACAAGAAAATATTATCTGATTAAACGTCAACCTAAAAAAAGTCAGCAAATTTTAGATGTATTTGTGATAACCTATAACCTTTACATAAGAAAATCTGAATTATTATATTTTCATCCTCTGAAAATGCTATATTTATATTATATTTTAAATGTATTAACCTTTAACCCAGTGTGGTAACTTTTAAGCAAGTAATGGAAGACATTCTTGTGTATATAAATGATATAATGGATGAATTAACTTGTACCAGGAGACCTTTGAATAAAATAATGAACATATAATCATGCATGTATCTTGAAAATTGTTTCGGTTCCTCTAATAATATGGCAGTAATTCTACATGTCATACTCCAATATCAGCTTGATACCCTGAAAAAAAAATTCTTTTCAATTCCCTTGTTCAGTAACTTCATTTCATTAAAAATCAAATTTGATCAAACACGTTTTAAAATTTTTATTTCAGTTGGTGTATCTCAAACTGCCATGACTGAAGGACAGATTAGGGGTGAGATAGAGCTGTACAGGGACTACCCAAGGTTCAGGAGCGTCATCATGACCCTTGGTAGCCAACCAGGTGAGGATGGTCAGTGCTGGGAACAACCAAGGGAGATTTAAATGTCTCCAGGATATGCAGGCAACCAAGAGTGTATAAAATAGGAGTTAGGCAAACAGGTTTTTTTTTCCTGCACATCAGTAAGGGCGTGGCACAGCAGTTTGCATGGCACTTCATCCTTCTATGGCCCTGTGCTCTTCAATGTCTTCATAAATGTCTTGGACACAGGACTTGAATGGACTCTAAGTAAGTTTGCAGACAATACAAACCTGGGAGGAGTTGTTGACTCCCTTGAGGGTAGGAAGGCCCTGCACAGAGACCTCCACAAGTTAGAGGATTGGGAAACCACCAACCTATGAAGTTCAACAAAGAAAGGATTCTGCACCTGGGATGGGTAAACCTTCATGTATGTAGTGGGGAATGAGATGCTGGAGAGCGAGCTGTGAAAAGAGACCTGGGGTCCTGATTAGTGGCAAGTTGAATCTGAGTCAGCAGAGCCCTGGCAGCCAGAAGGGCACAGCCAGGCATGGGAGGGGATTGTCCTGCTCGGCTCTGCACTGGGACAGTCTCACCTTTAGTGCTGGGGCAGGTTTGTGTGACACAATATAAGACATTAAGCTATTGGAGAGGATCCAAAGGGGGGCAGCCAGATTTGGGAAGGAACTTGAGGGGAAGCTGTGTGAGGTCACTTGTTCTGTTCAGCCTGGAGAAGAGGAGACTGAGGGGAGACATTGCAGTCTTCAACTTCCTCTTGAAGAGGAGGGGCAGGCACTGATGTCTCTGTGTTGACAGTGGCAGGACCTGAGGGAATGGCATGAAGCTGTGTCAGGGTATTTTTAGGCTGAATATCAGAAGAAGGTTCTTTACACAGAGGGTGTTTGAGCACTGGAAAAGGCTCCAAAGGGAAGTGGTCACATCATCAAGCCTGACAGAATTCAAGAAGTGTTTGCAAAATACTTTTGGGCACATGGTGTGGATCTTGGGGATAGTCCTGTGCAGGGTCATGGGTTGGACTCAATGATCCTTGTGGGTCCCCTCCAACTCAGCATATTCTGTCATTCTGTGATTAATAGGCTAACAATTATGAAATGCAATGTGTTCATCTATCTATAATAATAACCCCCCCTAAAAAGTAGAACTATACATCAAATAGGAGAAAATCACTACTGAGTTACTTTTACTTCATCATACTAATATTAGCTAGTGATTTTTTTTCCAACCAATAAAATTACAAAAGCCATAATGAAACACAGTTACATTTCCCAATTTCCTGAACTTGAATTTAATAATTTTTTTCCTGCACAGACATCAGCAAATAGACCTGTGTCAGGCAAAGGCTGTGAATGCTATTCATCTATCAGTTTTTGGGTTTTTTTTAAGATTCTAGCATAAAACAGTATTTTAATAGTGTGCTTTTTCTAGGTCAGCACTTCTGAAGTGTCCAAGATCGTGTGGGAAAATTATTTTAGTTTGGAAAAAGTCTACCCTGAGAAAGCATCTGTGTGGTTTATAGTGTGAAAACTCAGGAAAAATTTTTATAAGAGAATGCAAAAGACAAGGAAAAATGTATCCATAACCTATAGTATCATCTATATTTTTATGTCTCATAAACTATACAAAAGGAATTACAGCAACAGAAGAAGACTAGTTCAAATTTATATAGAGGGAAATAGGGATTGTCAAAATCTATGATATTTCCACTGTGTCACAGGGCAGAGTTCTATACTATCTTCATTTTAATACAAAATCAGGAAGGAGATACTCAGTTTCATTATCTTTATGTGGATATATTTTTATATATCAAATTGATAAAAAATATTGACTATCCCCATGAAAATCAGGAAGGCTGTATTTTCAAAAGACCATTTTACAAGCAAAATAGAAACAATTTTTCAAATACAAAATTCCCAGCAGAAAAAATAAAAAGCAAACTAATAAAGCACTCTTCCATATAATTTTCTCCCATGTTGCTTTGATATGATGCTACTTTTAAGTACCCTAGCTAATTCCCCAACAAGCTGTCAGGGAGAGAGTTACAGCTTTTAAACTTGCATTCCCTCAGGAGTACAACTCCTTTTTATGTCATGTGTACACAATAATGCAGATGCTTATAGCCCTGACTCCTTTTCCAAAGAATCATTAAAAGCAACGACTTCTTTCCTTGCTCAGGCAACTGGATTTCCCACTCATGAAGGGTAAGGAGGGACAGATGCAATTCATCTGACTTTGATGCCAGGGTGAAGTCAAGAACAGAGAAGACTAAAACCCAAGACTGGGAATCAAGTCCCACAACCCATTTCTCCATCATATTTTTCTCCTGACAAGCTGAACTGCAAGGTTGCACCACGGGTTTCAAGGACAGGTTCTCAAATTTGTCCCAGATTCCCATGAAATTTCTTTCCAATTTGACTCTAGAGGATGCATATGATTTACACAGCTTGGTACCTTTGCCACAGGGGCTTTAAAAATATCACATATGTCAAATAATCTGTCAATTTTTACACCCTTAATCTTTCTTTCATGAGACTAAGCTACCAGTTCCTATGAGATGGGCAGAAATCTTGCCAAAGAACTTTGTTAATGAAGTACTTCATGGTCTTGGAAGTCCTCTTCTACTTAGCCAAAAGTGATTTATTTTCTAAGATGACTTTCTCTACTTTATTCCGTTTTTAAAACCATGATCAATATTCCCAGTTCAATATTAACACTTTAGAATGTTATTTTCATTAAGAGTAAAGAAAGAAAAATGAACTCATGCACACAATGAAGTTCACAGCAAGAGAGTCAGAACAGAGTACGGAATCTCTAATGCTATCTATAACATAAATATATTTCCCAGGTTTTTTTTGCTTTTCCTTTTTTTTTTTTGTTTGTTTGTTTTGTTTAGATTTTTTACACAGAAGATTGAAGTGTTTTGTTTTCCCCATGCTTTATATTTTCAGACATAATTTTCATGCTTTTTCACTATCTGAGGTGCTACACTGAAAATAATCCACTCCCAGCGTTGTCAGGATGTAACAGATTTTGGTAGATATTAATGCAACATGCTGAATCTGAGATGATTTTAAAACAGATTTCTACATGCTAAGAGGACTGATATTTATCTCTGTGGTTAATTTACCTTCTTCTGTACATCAGTTTTGCATGAACAGTTTTATCCTTTGCTTTAACTTTCTAAGACGATGCAATAAATACCACAACCACCTTTTAAGGTTGAAATGTATCCCTTATTGTGTCATATCTTCTTTTCCCTAATGTATTGTATAATACATCTACCAGTTCTCTTTTATTAATAGAGACTCATTTGGAGTCATTCAATTGTACAATGCTATCAGTAATTCATGATATCTGCAGGCTCTTCTAAAGACCCAAGTGAAGAATGATTGAATTAGGGATAAACTTTCTTCAAGTGTTGTAGGAGAATTATAAACACAATGGAAATTTCACAGAATTTAAAAGTAAAATCAAGTTCTGCATAGTGTGATTAATTTTGAAGATCCCCTCCAGAAAATGTAAGTAATCAATTTCTTAGTGTTAATGACAATGGATTACAAAAGTTTAATTTAATTTTCAATTTTAGATAGTTTTAATGACAAGTCCAGTCACAAGTGGCAGACTACTAATAGCAAAAAGGGTTTTTGAAAGCCTTTCATTTAGTTCTTTGACATAGATTAGATCACAATGCATTTTATTATCTCTGGAAATGGAAAAAGAGATGCTGGCTTTGCTTTGCTGTTAGAGAATAAAGTCAGTCAGTCACTAGTTGACTTTGTGATGTAGACGCTGTATCAACCAAAAGTTCTTTAGTGCTCAAGTATTACACAGAAATTCTAGGAGGTGCAAATAGCTAATAACAGATGTAGAAGACAGGTGTTAGAGCTGACCTAAGTTTCTTTATGCTGCTTCAGATATAATGACCTTGTGTGTACTTAGGGCTCACTGTGCCAGTTATTTCTGATGGTCCCTGCTTACTACAAAATGGCATTTCAGCATCTGTATGTGGCAATGATATATCTGTACTGTCTATACTTTGCTGCCATCTAAAATGAGGAAATATTTTTTGATATAAAACTGCAATTACAAGATGGTGAAATCTGAATCTTTCTAACTTTCTGAAACAAAGTCAAGCAAATCAGAAAAAACAGCAGTATTTTCTTTTCTACTGTGTCACAACAGTATCAAAGAAGGAAAGCCCAGTGCTCTCACACAGCTGGTGAGAAATTGGGTGAAATTTGTTTAGTTGAACTGTGTGCTGGATATCTGTGACTCTCACATACCACTAACTGATTTTCAGAGAAGGACCAAATTTGCAATTTAAATATGTGTTCCTTATAATTTATTGCCTGAAAACATTAAATTACCTTAAAATTTTTCATTCACGTAGTTCAGAAAAGTGTCAGTATAATTCTTAGTTTATTACTGAGATTAAGAAAACTCAGGTTTGTTTCAAAAAATAATAAGTAAAAAATCAGCAGGGAACACTGGTGTATCATTAGGAACCAACCTATGAAACAGTGATTTGGGGGAAGAAACCTAGATTCATAATCATGTGAAACAACAAAAGAGTTAAAACCAAATATTAACTCAGTGAACACTTCAGCAAATTAGCCAATGGCCTTATCTTAGCTCATTCACCACTTTCAGGCAACAATAAGAAGAGAATATATATTTGTGCTTAAAACAGAGGAGTCTTGTATTTTAGAAAAATGGTAGGATGAATAAGGCTATAGACACACATACATGGATTTAAGTGAAATCAAGAAAAATCCCAGAACTTTTGGCAACTTCTACCACAGCCTTTTTGGCCACATCTATGCTGCCTTTAAGAGCCATTCCAACAAGGGTAAATAAATGTGTCCATCTATTCTGTCAATGTGTCAGGCTCTTACTATTCCCATAGGCTTCATAATGCATAGGACCCCCTTTGGAACTCTCTGAGGCAAGTTCTTCCTCCATTGTCTAGCTGCATGTTAAACATAATGGTCAAATATAAGGAATTCTGCCTCCCTCCTGGCTTAGTAAAGATTGGTTAAAATTGCTGGCATTTTGCTAAGTGTCAGGGCTTGCAGAAATGTCTCTGAATTATTAAAATCACTTTACTAAGAGTGACAAAGAATAATATTTCAGGCCAGTGTCTCTGAGCTGACACTGTTCCACCTGCTCTGTATGCCTACTTGTACATGGTTTTCAAAGGTTAAGAAAAAATTGCATGGCAAAATGACAATATGTATTTGGTCTAATTGCTACATTATAGTAGAAAAAATACTTTAGCCAATGTATCACTTTCAAACATTCTTTCTCAAAAAACCCCAGCTTCTGTCACAAGGCCAGCTGTTTGTTCTTTTAAGTTACAAACGTTGGATGTGTGAAAACCTGAATTTTATCATTAGTCTGAGTTTTTTAGAAGAGTAACGAGTTTATCTGTCAAGCACAGAAAACAAAAATAATACTGAATGCTTCAACTCACGGCAGTAGAGTTGGGACCAGATGATCTTCATGGTCTCCTCCAACCTTTAGTATTCTGTGATTCTATGAATATGATATGTATCTGTTTTCTCTTTCAAGAACTCATTTCATTCTATACCTACTGAAATGGAACATATGTTCCACAGCTGTTTTACAGGACTTTCTAACTTGGGAGTGAAAATTGATGTTTCTATACAATGAAATATGACCAGAAACAACAGATTATGTAAAAATTTCATCTCTTTATCAGCTAAAGAATAGAAGCAGTTTTCTCTATGGCTGATGTGTTCAGAAATTTATTTTAAATGTTATTTCCTGATTCTCCTGCCTCAGTTCTCTTACCTTAAAAAAGGACCATAAACTCTCTAAGATAAATAAACTGTTACTTTATGTGTGCTACTGGGGATATTGAATCCTCACTGCCTGCTGTGTCACTTAATTTTCGAATCACTGAGCTTAAAAGTCATAAGTGTCTAATATATCACAACCATTTCAAGGGGGTTTAATGCCCATGTATCTTGTATGTATCATAGGTTGAATACCTCTTTTGGCTCCCTCTGAGTTATAAATACATAAAATAAAATGTTATGAATTCCTAATAAGTGGTCCACGTGTGTTTTTCTTTTTTTAATGAGGTGTGAGACTGTTCCAGAGAGATTAAAAAAACCCCAAATTTCAAAAAAAATTCTTAACATTTCAGTACCTGGAAAACCTTGTTCATTTTTCATCTTTGTTGTTCCTTTTTAAGAGGAAGTCTTGGGCTTTTGCTTGGTGCTCAAATATCTAAAGTCTAACTAGTTAAATGTAATTTTCTCCTTTTTCTTAATTTATTATTTGCAAGATCTCCTGTCATGATCAGACCATCCCAGAATATTTCTGGAATTTATGATATCCTTTCTGAATTGAATTTGCTCTACAGGGTCCTGAAACCACAAGAACAGATTGCAGATTCCCTTACTTCTTTTCCTTGAGGAACATCTTGCATTCATTTAAAACTGGTTTATTCTCATCATCTGAGATCAATAAATGGTATTGATGTAAACCTATGAAATTCTATATAATCTGGAGAGAAAAATTAAATATGACATAATTAGTAAGTAGTCTCTCTTTCTATATGTCACAAGAGCAGCGTGTATGGATATCCAAGAACAATGATGCATCTGTAAGTCAAAAGGTACTAAGCAGGGAAAGTAATTTCTCTCAACAGTCTGAGTCCAATGTAGTTTATGAAATTATTATCTCACTGCTTTGACAAAAGACAAAAAATTTGAATTCCTATATACATGTATTTTCAAGTCACAACAACTGATTAATCTATCTTTCATTATAATCTAGATCGCAGAACCTTAAGCGCGTAACTTCTACAATGGTCTCTCTCCCACATACCTTAGGCAAACCATGTTATTTCCCAACTAATTAAAATGAATTATATTTATCAAAATATATATGTATCATATATATGTATCAATGCAGGCCAAGATTTGTAAAAGAACTAATTTCAAGTGTAGGAAAACAAAACATAGACAAGAGGTGAAATACAGAAGATTTCTTCATGAAGAACAACCTCAGTCACATAAGTTACAACATGTAACATTCTTGTATATCTTCAAGGATTTGTAAATTAGTGAGAACTCAGAGACAAACTTTGGTGAGAAAACCCACAAGTACTGAGTATTTCTACCATAAACAGCTTGATGGTAAAATTCTCAAATGAAAATTTTGCATTTAACAATATTGCTCTATTTGGACAAAGTGCTCAAGTTTTTCAGTTTCATAGTTCAAATTAATTATTGATATAACTTCAAGTTTCAATAAGCTAATTGCAGGTACCACATATAAGCATAATTTTCAATGTCTTTTGGAAGAGAACACATTTTAAGAAATATCGGATTCAGAGTACCAAAATATTGCAGAGACAAAAAACAATCTATCCTTTCCGCACTCAGTGAAGATACTTACAGGGAATAAACTTATAAAGAGCTTTAAAAGTACATGCAGCAGATGATATTGAGCATTACTATATGTATTAACAATTAAAGAACTATCAAGCTCTAAGTATTACAACTATTATTTCATGAGATCAGGGCATACACTGATTTTTACTGCTAAGGCAGTTGCCTTCCACGTCATTCTTGTCTCTTGAATTGTGCAAAAACATTCAATTTGTTAAATGATTCCATTTCATATCACAGATTTGCCAAACTCTACAAGGCCAGAGTGTGGTTGCTCTCCAAAGAAACCTGAATATCTTTTCAGAAAAATACATGGACAGATGGCCTTCCCTCCTGATGTTACATTAGAAATGTGCTTGGAGGGAAATTCTGTCACTTCCCTGAGTCATATTTTTACCTTATTTACTTTGAAATATTGCATAATATGATAGAGTTCATTAACACATATTAGATTACCGTAGTAAAGTTTATTAATACATGCTATATTACTGTTCAGTGTAATTTTATTGATACGGAATATTTTATGTTTTTCTTTTTACAGGGAAAAATAGCATGCAACAATGTACCAAACTAAAAAACTTAGAGGAACAGTATTTTGTAGACAACTCTTAAACTATTTTCTTCAATTTAGGTCACTTAGAATAAACAATGGCATCCCAAATACATAGATGGTACTGAAAACATGCACTCCCAAAATTATGGAAATTGATGGAGATCAGGAGTAATCAGAATGGACTTATGAATAAGAATTGTCTGACCAAACTGACGGCCTTCTACAATGAAATTACTACCTCAGTGGAT
>WEIU01014619.1:0-35052 GCA_013389925.1 Aegithalos caudatus
GGGCTCCAAGCATTCTCTGTGAAGCTTACATGCTCCACTGCTTTTCTTTCTAAATAACTAATGATGACTTCTTCAGTCTTGTCATTAACCAGATTACCTTTCTCTGGCCAGTTGTCTTATAGATTTGCTTTGTTTGAGGTTCATTTTCTTTTTAAGTTTTCACACTCATAAAAAGAGACTCAATATTGGTGTGTTTAAGATCATTTTACATGACTGAACAACACTGCCAAAGCATGGTCCACATATCATACTTATTTTTATGAATAGAGACTTTAACTATTTACTCAGAGGCTTCTAAAAACAATGCCCTTTCCTTTCAGACTGTTTTTTTAGGCATTATAATTTGTAAAAGAAAATTGGAGAAAGCTAGCCCAGAGGCTGGGTGCTTGGGATTATACTGCATAGCCTATGTGTAAACCTCTAGTACATACACTGTGCAGTAAAGTAAAAGAATGGCCAGGACTGATGGTGGCTTTCAGTTCCTGGAAGATGCATGTTTATGTCAGGTAGTCAAATGGTGCCAGGTGAACACAAGTGCACAGAGAAAGATGTTTTAGATCCTTCAGTGCTTTGTGGATCACAACTAGCTTCTTGAGTTTCAACCACAGTGAGGTGACTGCTTTATTGCATACTGGCACTCTTGGTGGCATGTGGAATTCTCCATTCTTCACATACCTGAACTTGTCTCCATGGCTGGGCTCATGATGGATGTGTTTCAGAGGAGCAGTATCAGAATGCCTGCTGTGATGACAGCTGTTGGTGAAGGTGCAGTTAACTGTTCAAAACTTTGCAGTAGATTGGTTAAGAGTTGATGTGGAGCAGGGTCAAGAAGAGACACTCAAGGCTATCCCTAGTCCTGATATAAATTATGCTGAAGTGTTTTTTTCTCTCTTCCATTGGATGCTTGTAGCAGCTGCACTGTTCTTTGAATGCTTCTTCCAAAGAAGTCACTAAAAGAGGAAAGTCCAAAACATTCCCGTTTTATTCATTGTTCTGAGAAAATTGTTGACTGTTGTGCCTCATGCTTTTACATGCCACTTTTTGCCATATGAACACATATTTGAAAATACCCGATTCTACCAGCACTGGTTCATTGGAACCTTTCACTGATGTTTCCTGGAAAGGTTGTCTAGAAAGAAACTGGAAATCGAGGAAAACTTTGATCTTACATTGCTACAGCAATCTGCAGCATTTCCACAGTTCATTGTGTGTCCTCCTTATCCTCTACCTCCTTTTTGTTTTAGGTCAATGTCATAGCTTTCTTCCGCTCCCTGACCCTGTTTACATGACACAGATGAGCTGTCTGCCAGCTAACTGTATTTCTTGGGGCTCCTAAAGCAGAAAGGAAATACCAAACACTAATTGAAGATTGGCCATATTGTCACTAGTCCTAGTACATATCCAAGGGAGGAGGGGCTGTATGTAAGGTCCTACTTTGAATGAAACACAGCTGCATACCACCTGCCCATTTACTCTGCCCATCTCGTGATGTGTAGCCATGAATTCTTCAGTTGTTTTGAAGATCTTAAGCTTAATGACAACTTGTTTTCTTGAGTAGAAGCTGATCCACATCTTGTCTAAAGATTACTGCTGCTGTTTGAGAGCTTGGGGAAATGTTGATGGTCCCCTTCAGTGAAGTGTTGCCGGCATTCCTGTACTTCACTATTAAGAGTGCTGTGGGTCCTGTTTCAAGTGGTTGAGCAGTCTGCCCCCCAGATGGCCAGAACTTCAACAGGAATGTTTTCTCCTTATTGTTTACAAGACCAATTAGCTCTGGCATTGGATTGATTATTTTCTACACGAGTGACTGAAAACTTCTCAAAGTGAGGAAAAGTCAACTCCTGAACAAGGGTGAAAGCAGACTAAATCACCTATAGCTGGGGAGATCTGCTAGTTATGCCTTTAGTAACGTTACAGTGAAAGGAAAAAATAATTTCATAGTGGACACATACAAAACATGTCAAGTGTTATGGCATTTCAGTTATCAGTTACTTCCACTACCTTATTTCTAGTTTTCTAGTTTATCTTTCTTTAAAGCCATTTATCTGTCTTGTGTTGTTTTGGTCTGGGTTTGCTATGCCTCTGAAACATGATGGGTAGTCATACATTCTCATACCGTAGTCCACAAGACTAGGCCCATGTCCTTTAGAGAAAGCTGAATGTCCTAAGAGATCATACTCAATGAGCTGAGCATATCTTTAGGATTATATGTGCTTTGGAATATGCATGGATTTATCTTTGTAAATGTTAAAGAATGTTGCATTGGAAAAAATTGATTGTCCATATAAGTCGCCATCTGGTTCCTCTAGTCAACTGTGTACTGGAAAATTTAAACCAGACTCTTTTGTTTGTCATCTTCTATCTTCTTTTTCTGCTTCTGGAAATATTGCCAGAAGTTGTGGCTGTTTCTCCTTTCTCACTGTTTGCTGTTCTTGCACTTTAGGAACTCTGAATTCTTTAAGCCCAAACCACATTCAAAGTCTCATTCTAGACTTAAAACAAGAAATTAAAGAGTTAACATTGTCTTTAGCGTTGCATTAGGTATAGTGTTTAGGTTCCTAAAGGGAAAAGATCAATCTTCAGTCATGTTTCAGATTTTCTGTGGATTCAGGAATATCACACTGCATCAGTTAAACTCTTCCAATATTGGAATGTTTTCTTTACAACCATGAGAGCTGAAAACGTTCTCTGTGTTTCTAATGAAAGTTTGAATTTTTCAGTTTGTGGATGTGCCATGTTAGCCACATAAGCACGCCAAATGATAGCCTTGGACTGTACCTCTGGCACAGCTCATGGTGCCCTGAGTAACATTCACTCAAAGCTGAAGTAATGCTGCCACATGAAACACTTCATACTAAAGGGTAATTATGGGGCATTTGAAAGAGACTAGAGAATGATTAACATTTGTATAAACAGAAAGAATCTGGAGTTTGGGGATAGAATTGGAGCAGTTCTGTATAAATTCATTTTCTGTTTTTGTTAATCTGGCAAGTGGTCTATTGATAAGAAGGCTCGAGAACAAAGTGCAGAAAAACAATCACACCGCCTAGAGGATTTAACTTTTTAAAAAAACTTTAGCTTCCTCAAAGTAGGGTGCCACAAGCTTTGTCCATAATGGACCCACTTCTCAGTTCATGTGAACTGTCTGGGCTACCTCCAGAATAAATGATTACATTCTTCATATCAGCTGCAGCTGAATCTTTTTCTTCTTTTTTTCCTTCCTACCCGAGTACTTCAAAACTAGCTTCCTGCTCAATCACAATGCTAATCCTGTCTCCTTGTTCCCTCTTGCAGCACTCCCCCAAGAAATCTTTTTAGGTTGGTCTGCTTAGCTCTCCACTATATTCATCCTGAGTGGACATAGGTTGTTCCAGGCAAATCTCACAAAATCTCTTTCAGTCTTTGTTTTTTCACATCATAAACTGTCTCTTTTAACCTCTTGTCAACAGGAATCACTTAAGTCTGCTGTTTGCAGCCATGGTCCTTTTGTAGAGGGCAAAACATCTTGTTTGTGAAGACTGCTCACCTGCAGCAACACCCTTCCCTTGTGTCTGGCAGGATTTTGCTCCTATTCTCACAGATTAGGAGAGGCAATCCATGGTGCAGCCAGTTGCTGAAGGGTACCTTTCTATGTGAGCTAAACTGTAGTAATTCTGTGTATCCTTCAGTTACCCTGTCTGGTTTTGCTGTCTTGTCATGTCTTGTCAGACACAAAGGGTTCTGGGGTCCTCTTCTGAGGATGTCCTGGGATCCCATCTGGGAGGACCTAAACAGTATCAGTGGAAAGAGTAGGTTTGTGAGTAACCTGAATTCATCTGCCTGCTTGGATAGTAAGGATGCCAAAAATTCTGTCTTAAATGTGTCTGATACCAAAGCGTTCACAAACCATCACAGCAGGCAGGGTGCAAGTACAGCAGATAAAGCTGAACCTGCTTTTGATAAGGAGGATCACTAATCCTATGACATTGCCTTGCACACATCCTGCACTTTAAGGATTAAAATGTCTTAAGCAGGGAACTACTTAAGCCTATCTAACAGTTTATCTCTGCTGAGGAGGGGTGAATCTGCTGTCCTTACCCACCTCCTTCCCTCTTCCCTGCACCTGACTGTGCTCTTCCACAGCTTTGCTTTGCATGAGCTTTCATCACATATTTCTGAGAGCCAGTGCAATTCACTGGCCCAGGGAAAAAGTTGAATTTTCTCAGCAAGAGGCCTGCCAAGTGCCAGAGCTGATAGAGGGGTGGTTCAGAACCAGGTGGCTGCCAGAAAGTGATGGGAAAGAAGAAAGAGGAGTGAGCCTGTCCCCTCCAGCAGGAGTAAAAGTTTAGGTTGGCTTAGGTGCTTGTTGAACTTCATCATCAGGAAGACAGAGTTAATGCATCCAGTTGTTAAAATAAGAAAATACATGCTACTAATTTATAAAATGTATAAAATATAGAAATAATATATTCTAGTATATAATGAGATTGAGCCAGACCTTGGTACAAAGCCGCAGTATTTAAAGCTACTTAGGCCCAAGACTCCATGTAAAGAACAGGTTCTTACATTGATCCATGATAGAGAATTTACCATTATCCTCTTCAAACTATTCACTAGAAAATCTTCCTTTAAAAATTGTTTTTATCTAACCTGGCATCAGTCTTTGGCTTTTAGAGCATTTTTCTATTGCTTAGAAGTAACAAGTGGGTCTCCCTCAGTTTTCTGCTGATTTTCCTACACTCTTCAGACTATGATTTAATGATTGTAGAAGCTGTCTGTACACTTCAAGAGCAAAAGGAATCCTGCTGTGCATGTCTTACATGAACATTCTCAGTCCTATCCATGGATTAATTTCCCTAGAATTCTTGGCTTTCTGATTGTTATTAACACTAGATGTATGGAGGAAATTAAGCCATAGGTATCCTGTGAAGAAGGCATGTGCAGAGTTTAGCCTACCAGCCACATGATACTTGTGAAGTTGCAGTATTATCAGTGCTCATGTCGATGTTCATTTTTTGGTAAAATTGTAGTTCCTGTAGACAGCACAAGAACACGTAGACTTTTATTTTGGGGGGCTTTTTTGTTGTTGTTGTTTTCTACAAGGTTGCAATCCTTCATGGATACAGAGAGAATCCTAAATACATGGTACTTACACCAGAAACACTAAAAAACTAAAGGTCAGCAAAGACTTTTCCAACACTCAAAAAAAATTTGTTCTCTGTTATATTTGCAGGATACTGATTTACAGCTCTATGCCTTTATGACTCTTGAATGACTTCATGTGGTAGAAAAACAACCTGTGGAAATTGTGTGTCCTACCATAATTCAAAGGGGACAGCTGCATTGCTCAGGGCTCCAGTCTGCTTGGATACTGGTTGTACATAAAAATTATGGGAAAAGGGAACTTTAATGTATATTCATCAAGGCAATCCTTATGCTTCTGAGAAGCTAATAATGTGACTTTTTGGGGCAGATTTCATACACCAGCTGCAGTAAATATTCTCCTACTGCTTTGGGCATTTTTATAGCTGTCACAATGTTGTGACATTGTTGTAGATAGCTACTTCTTGTGCTGAAAGCAGCCTAGATACAGCAGCAATGACTGCAATTCTGGCTAAGTCCTAAATATTTATTGGCTTCCTGGGTAGATTTTACAGCCTTCACTGAGCTCCAGGCTTCTATGTCTAGGCTGCTGTCATTATGAAAGATAACTGGTTTTAAGATGATTCAGGTGTGTCTACACTTCATGCACAACACTGACAGCAGCATTAACACATCGTTTAGTATTCCTGGAGTTTGCATCACTCCAGATTGTGTGTCATCTGTTAGCCATGTACAAACCAGAAACAGTTTTAATATGTGCTTTAAAAGCCAGGGGAGCACAAAGCAGCTGCCTCCATGTTTCTCAAGGTAGGCCATTTTTATCCAGAAAATGGTACCTTCTAAGACTGTACCACATGGACAAAATTCTTTCTCCACTACTAAAACTCTGAAACATGAGAAACAGTCTGCCTCAGGCACTAAAAGACTATAAACTACTCACAGGACAATCCAATCTGTAGGAAAGGGTTAGGATTTTGCTAGTGTCATGGTCTCAGTAGCAGTAAAAGCTAGACAAGAATTTGAAGTCTAGTAGAGCAAAAATTACAGTGAATGGTCGAAGTACTTCCTGTTAAACTCCTCCTTAGTGAGCTGTTGTTTTAAAATTACTTTGGAATTTGTTATTAGTTTTTTTTTAGTAGAAGAGCAAAGTGTTAGTTCAGCTGTAAATGAACATGATTAACATGGAGACTCCAAATGTCCATAAGCATATGGTTATGAGCAAGTTTGTTCCACTGCAAGGGCACGGTAGAGTGTGTGTATCTCACTGCCCTGTGCTGTGGGGTCAGATTTAAACACTCCATGATTTGCTTCATTTGTTACTGGAACTTGAGATGCAGTAATTTGTGGTAGCAACCAAAGTAGCAGTTGTGGATTCCAGTTTTCACTCATTCTGACTGGTACCTTCCTTCTTTTCTTTCTTTCTTCATCATGCAACATTGAACTCTATTTACTCAGCTGTGGCCTGGAGACAGGAAGGAGCAACGTGGTCATGCACCAAAACTGCCTTTGTTTATTCCAAGCAGCTCTTGGCAGTCAATGTGGTACATGGGCAAATGTAATTTTCTGCATGGTCTTCACTGACCTTGCTGTAGGGGATAGGAAAACAGTGATCACAGTGAACTGAATACACCTAAGGTCTGTGGTGATCCCACTTCCTGTATAAAAGGTACCCAGCTATAGTCTGAAAAATTGGTACGATTTGTTGGTCAGGCGCCTGGGGTATCTACAGGCTGAATTGTGTTACAGCCTAAAAAAGTCTGCCTGTGTACTTTCCCCAAGCATTAGGAACAAAGAGTTTCTTTAGAGCAGGAACTTCTCTGCACCACTTCAGCTTTATGGGCAGTTTTTAGTCTAAATGGACCATTTGCCCAAAGATTGAAACTGTAATTAATTCCACTTTTATTGACAATAAACTTCATTCTCTAATGTCCTAGTTTGGAGAGGATCTTTGCCACCATTTCCCAAATTCTTACTGAGCAGACTTTTGCTTTTATTCTATACTGTTTTGTTGTCTTATGGTAGAGGAGTAAGGATGATGCTGCGATTTGGTAAGGAGAGAAGAAAAAGACAGCATAAATTATTTTAAGTTTTTGAACTGTGTTATTTCTGCCAAGTGAGAGATCTCTATTTATGCCTCAGAAGTAATGCTCTCTTAGGGCCCAGTTATCTTCCCAAGCTGCTTTTGCCTATCAATCAGACAGGGACTGAGAAAAAGGTGCAGCTTTCTTTGGAAACCTCATCCTTAAAAAAAAAACAAAACAATCTCAAACTCCTTCACCTTCAGGGAGAAAAGAAGAGACTAAAAACCGAAATTAATGAAAAGTGCCTTAGCTGATTAAAGCAGGCAGATTATCCTCCTAGAGCCTGTCTGTTCTGAATGCGTGAAGGATGCTTTGTACACTGCTGGACACCACACTGTGAAAATCTAAAGGGGATCAAAACAGAGGAACAGATATAACTGGGCTGAGTAGGGAAAGAAGTAGAGGGTAAGGTAAACAGATTTAACTTTAGATAAATATAGTTATCTGTTAAGTAGATACAGTATGAAGAAAGGCTTATTATAATGGTCTGTTGACAAATGAAAGAAAAAATAATAACAAGCAAGAGGTGTAAGTATGCATAAATAGGAATTTTAACTGAAGCAATTAAAAAATGGAAATTGAGTATTGCCTAAAGCTTCCAATTGATGTGATTCCTTCAGACCAACATCTAGACTTTTTAGCAAAAATCAGAAATTTATTGCCCAGCACTATTCAAAGCTAGATTTAGAAATCCTCGAAGAGTAAGAGGTCTGTACTATCCTGTTCACTTATGAGAAGGTGCCTGTTTCAACAAGAGCTTTTATATGCCCAAATTCTCTGTTTTCTTGTAACCTGCTTCCTGTGCTGGACCTGTGGAAAATCACAGAGTCACTGAATGGGTCACTGACCATAGTGGGTCATTTGGTCCAACTTTCCTGCACAAGCAAGGTCATCCTAGAGCACATGACACAGAATTGCATCCAGATGGTTCTTGAGTATCTCAGTGAGAGAGATTCTATAACCTTGTTGGACAACCTAGTGTGTGGTCACTCCCACAGTAAAGTTCCTCATATCCATATGGAAATTCCTGTGCATCTAATACTGACAGACATTGATGAGGTCCCCTCTCAGTTGTCTCTTCTCAGGGTGAACAGGCCCAAGTCACTCAGCCTGTGCTTGTAAGAGAGATTCTCCAGACCCTTAATAACCTTTGTAACACTCCACTGGACCTGCTCCAGGAGCTCCAGGTCTCTCTTGTCCTGAGGATCCCAGAACTGGAGACAGTGCTCCTGATGTGGCCTCACCAGGTCTGAGTAGAGGGGCAAGATCACCTCTCTGGACCTACTGGCAGGGATCTTCCTAGTGCATCCCAGGACACCATTGGCCTTCTTGGCCACAAGGGCACTGCTGGCTCATGGACAGCTTGTGTCCACCAGAACACCCAGGTCTCTCTACAGAGCTGCCCTCCAGCAGGTCAGTCTCCAGCCTGTGCTGGTGCATGAGGTTTTTCTTTCCCAGGTGCAGGACCCTGCACTTGCCTTTGTTAAATTTCAGTTGGTTCCTCTCTGCCCATCTCTTCAATCTTTTGAGGTCTTTCTGAATGGCAGCCCAGGTGGTCAAGAAGGCCAATGGCCTGGCCTGTATCAGCAACAGTGTGGCCAGCAGGACCAGGGCAGTGATTGTCCCCTTGTACTCAGCACTGGTGAGGCCACACCTTGAACTCTGTGTCCAGTTTTGGGTCCCTCACTGCCAGAAAGACATTGAGGGGCTGGAGTGTGTCCAGAGAAGGACAATGGAGCTGGTGAAGAGTCTGGGCCCAAGTTTTGGGAAAAATGGCCGAGATAGCTGGCATTTGTTAGCCTGGAGAAAAGGAGGCTCAGGGGAAACCTTACTGCTCTCTACATTTACCTGAAAAGAGGTTGTAGAGAGATGGGGGTCAGTCTCTCTTCCCAAGTAACAACGTTAGAGAAAATGGCCTCCAGTTGTACCAGGGAAAGTTTACATATTGGATATTAGGAAAAATTTCTTCACTGAAAGTGTGGTCAAGTATTGGTATCCTCCCTCCTCCCCGGGAAGTGATGGAATCACCATCCTTGGAAATGTTCAGAAAACATGTGGATGTGATGCTTAGGGCTGTGCATCAATGGTGGACTTGACAGTGTTGGTTAATGGTTGGGCATTAATGATTCTGTAATTCTAAGTTGTGGCTGTCATCTGAAACAAGGTTAATTATTTGGATGAGAGCCTAATGAAGCCTAAAGTGTGGCAAAAGAACTTATGCTCTGTACCTCAGTCCCACTGCCAGTGCCCTTGAGATCCCCTCCCTTGACTCCTGCTTGGCTCTACTTCCACCTCTGGCTCTTTCTTCCATACTTTGCATTCTTCTGTATATAGAAGTACTGCAAAATTGCTGCTGTTCAGCTAGTCTTCTTCTTAACTCCTGTCCACAGCCTTTTGGACTGTGAACATACAATCATGTAGGGCTTTTTGACATCAGGATGTTTCCATTCCCTTGAGATCCTATAAGCTTCCCTAAGAGTCACCTCTTTTAGACTCCTTTTGCTGAGCCACAGAGTTCCTTCTTGACCAGTCTTTCACAAAGCTGCTCTCTAAAACATGAATCATTTGACTGGTTTTCTTGTGTTTTTTGGATCTTTGTTCTGTGCTTCCTATAATACAGTGACCAGATTTGTATGCATTATTCCAAAAGAGACCATCCAGCTGTCTTAACTGAATGCCAAAGTAATAACGTCTGTGGTTTATGCTCTGTAGCCTTCCATACACAACCCAAAAACCTTGTTTGCCTTTGTTACTGCTGCCAGATGTTCTGTGGATGATTTTCAAGTGTATTGTGGGGAATGTCACCATGCCAGTGAATTTCAGCAAATTTAAGCAACTTTGAAATGATTCCTTTTTCCACATGGTTATATTCAAGTCAAACCAAACCGTGTTCTCACTTGAAACTGCCCTGTTTTGGTTACCCCTTTTGCACACTGAATATCAGTACCTGTTACCAGTTTCCCTGCAGGAGCCTGTTCAATAGGATTTCCCCTTCATCAGGCCTCTTTTCAGATGGTGCTGGAGATTCTGTCTGAAGAGCCCAGCTCTGAAAATCTAGGGAACAGTTATATTGCCTTTAATATCAGGCAACTTGAATTGGGAGTAAAGGAAATAGGAGGCTTTTTTCCTAGAGAGGAAGCAAGGGGAGGGAACAGCCTATAAAAGAATTATAATGTTCTCACCTCTCTTTTCCTGCAGATTTGCTGACAGCACAGGAATACCACTGCCTGCTGCAGTTGCTCTGCCCTGACTTCCCAATGGAACTCACTCAGAAAGCAGCCAGGTGGGTCCTCATTCTCTCTTTAAAGGCAAGATTAGTCCTACATGCATGGACTTAGGAACTAGACCTGTGGGTAAACGTATGAACAGGAACTTTCAGCTTTTAAAGTTTCGGGGAAAAGAGACACCATCTTTTGAGGTTAAGAACAGGATGTTTCTGTAGCAGTGTGAAAGAGTATATGTTTAAGATATACAAAGACTGAAATATCAATGCAGAATGCTTCTGTTGGCTCTATGTTCAGATGAGTTGCAGATAAAAGAATATTAGCCAATATGTTTTTAACTGACATGATTTTTAAACTCTTTCAAATACTGTTTACCATTCTAAAATGTGTTCCCCCTTGCCCCAGCATCTATGGTTGATCACATTTAAACACACTAACCTCTGAAGGATTGCCAGTGTTTTAAAGTGTTTGGTAAGAACATGGCAGCTAATGTGTTTGAAATTTTATTTTAATCTAGACAAGGCAAAAAGCAGGTAGTTGGCTCAGGGCATTGATAATGTGATATGGAATATTTAACTGATTGTGCTTGCTGATTCCAGTCCAGCCCAGGCAGCTGATTATTAACTATCTGATATTGAAAATGTAATAAGATACACACATCTGTTCAGTTGCTTGTTCCCCAATGCCAGACTAAGAAAGAACACTAGCCCTGTAGCAGAGAAGTGTCTGCCACTTCCTTTCATGGAGGTATACAAGCACCAGTCCTGTGTGCTGGTGTGTATTTCATAGGGCTCCAGCTGAACTGAGCAGGAATTTGTGATGCAATGAAGGAGACTTCAGCATATCTATGTATATTGTGATGTTTGTGTCAAGGAATTTAGTCCACAAGGCTGCTGTAAACTAGAGGCCCTGTTCATGGGCCTGCTGCACTGTTGTGCATGTGCCATAGAGACAGACAAGCTTTGGGAGCAGGTGTTGGGGAGATATGAGATCTCTGTCAGAGGCACCCAGGCTCACTCCTACTTTTGGCTGGCTAGAGATTTACTTGCACATTGCTAGCTCTGTAACAAACTAATCTGTTTGAACAATTTTAATAAAATTTGTCGTATTTCTAAACCATTTTTCTCTTTGCTTACAACTGTTGCTCACACCCATGTCCTTTTTCTGGTCTACACTTCCCATTGTCCTCCTTGGTCTCTGCCTGTTACAAGGGTAAGCCCTGCAGACTTTCTTACAGCACCAGTAGATCTAGTCTTTGCAAAACATGAGTGTCACATGCAAACCTAGAGATATTGTTCTTTCTTTGGTCTGCAGGCCCCCAAAGGTTTTGTTGCTAATTTTTGGAATTAAATAAAGCAGCTGCTGGAGTAGCCACAACATTCAGTGATACAGCCAGGACCTGCATTGGTGCTGCTGGGAAGAGGGCAGACATAGCTGTAGCCTCAATGCTGCATGACTGAGATGATCTCACAGCACAGTGCAGGCCACTCATTCAGGAGCTGTTGCTATGCTCTGATAACAAACAACAGGGCTAAGATCAGGATATGTCAGAAGATAAGGACGGAGATGAGAACAATATAGGTTTTATTCACATATGACATCAGAGTGCTATATTTTCCTGTTCCTGGTGCTACACAAATGCCAAAGTCATACCCAAATACAAACTAGGATATCTGTGCCTGTGAGATTTCTTGTTTTGTTTTGTTTTGTTTGGTTGGTTTTTTTTTTCCAAATGGTTATAGCCAGCCATTAGCAGATTAAAAACTTTAATCTACAGAGATAGCTTTGATCTTTAGAGACACCTTTAGGCTTTCTGAATCTTGAAATTGCAGGACAGAAAATGAAGGAATTTTTTCTGGTTTGATGCCATGATTTTAAGATCTGTACCTGAGCACTGACTTTTCTATTATAAAAGAAACAAAAGGAACTCACTGCCCACATTTGAGTAGTGACAGCCAAGTAGTTCATAGCTCCTATGCTGTTTTATTTGGTGTGTGAGCTTATGTTGCACTGATCAGTACTAATGGAACTGGGGCTTGCAATTCAGTTCCCCTGTTCTTAAAAGATTGCCTAAGAGTGCAGGCTGTTTTGTATGTTTTGCTTATTTTTGCCTTCATGTTTCAGTAAATAAACCAAGTCTCTGAAAACTCATTTGAGCCAGCCTGGCTTTAAAACAGATTGTGTCAGTTAGCCTTTAATGGTAGCAGAAATGGTAAAAGTCTTGCCTGGTCTAGAGTTTGTCCTGGGAATATCCTGTTTGGTCTGGATTTCTGAGATTTTAACCACAATCAGGAGACCATAAAGTTTCCCCATTGGCACAATAGTAAGGCTTTCCTGCCAGCCAAACCCACTTGAACACTGAAAGACCACTATACCCTCTACCAGAATGCCTCAAGTGTAGGCATTTTTCCTCAGTCTTTTCCAAAGTTTCTGCTTGATTTTCATTATTCACTGAGTGCCAACTATTAACTTTCTAAATACATCTGTGGCCTCAGGGTTAAAAGTCTAATTTGAGCAAGAAAAGAAAATCCCTTGAAATATGATACCTGATGAACTCTTTGAGTTGCAGTTCAGACTTTCAGATTTTGTCCTCAAATTTTGTCCTGCAGTCTAGGTTACAGTCCATAGCTAGGTTTTTCTCCTTGCCAGATATTTCAAGGAAGAGGTATAGATATGTTACATATGATGCTCTCTCAGCTTCCTTGAGTGCTTAGTCAGCTGTCTATGTGGGGGAATTGCCAGCTGCAGTCAATCTCCTCATAAATGATTGTATGGGATTTAACAACATTTCCGGCGTGCAAACCCCTGGGCCAAGCAGAGTCAGTAATCCAGCACCAGAGTGCACCTGCTTCTATTTAGGTGCTGCTCCATCACATGTGTGCTGTACAGGCTTCCTCAGAGGCTTCTTGTTGTCTTTAATAGCAAAAACTGTCCAGCAAATTCTCATACTTCTGCATACTTCCTTATGCTCTCCACTCTAAGTAAGAGACTGGAATCTGATGCTGCAGAGAACTGCCATTGACCAGAGTTTTAGATTTAACAAGTGAAATGAGTTTCTTGTTATGAAGGTGATGTAATATTGTTCTCCTCACAACAAATATGTAAAACCACTCTCCACTGTTGTTTTCTTGCATCTTTGGGAAGAAAGCTTCAGTGCTTTGAGGGTATCTGGGAGACAGACCGTCATTTCAAAGGAGGGAGTGCAGCTCATCAGTGATGTGGCCAATCACATTTCCAGTGCTTAAACAGTGGTTGGAAATGCCAGTGGCTGAGCAGTATTGCCTGAGAGATGAAGATGCTCTGCCTGCCAGCTTCAAAGCCATTTCCTTGATGTGGCCACTGACAATCTCAGTAACATGCTTATTAGGGAGAATTAAGAACTGAAGCTACTGCTTCTTTAGACAGGAGGAGAGGAGGCTTCTGGAATGTAATAAATAAATCAGAAGCACTTTGACATCTTCAAAGGGTTTTGTTTTAAATACTGGATTTTCTCCTGGGGACCCTCTTAGCCCCAGTCTTTCTTCTTTGAGATAATTAATTCAAGCTGCTCTACATGTTTGATTTTGCCACAGTGAACAGAACTGGTCTGAGTGGCGGGGAAGTCTTGCAAGATCCTATGTTCTTCTAGGTCAGCCTCCCACACAGCTCCCTGGAGTCTTTTACATGAGACAGAACCGTGTTTCCCCAGCCATGTGTTTAGACAATTGATGCTGCAGGATTTGGTGTGCAGATTGCATCTGGCCCTGTGTTCAGAAGGGTCCTACTGGATGACCCATACTTTGGCTGTAATGAACTGACAATCCTCACATGGCACAGTATGCCAGATGCTGACTGTACAGGTTCAGTAGACATACATGCAGTTGAAAACAAATACCAACTGCCTTTCTTTAGCATTGCCTGAATACTCTGAGTTTTTTCCCATCAAAGTGGACTATTTTCTTCTGTTTTACAGTCTAAGCTGTCATTGATTAGATGAGTTTGATTTTCCCCACTTCAGAGACTGACCTTTTTATCCTTGTGTGGCAGTGGCAGGGACCAGAGCATTGTTTTTGTTTTCATTTTAATTTTTGCCCTGAAATCCATAGGTTTTTTTCCTGAAAGGAAGAGTTGGACTTTGCTATCACTTATAGTTCATCTTTATGGCCTGTGGCTGGTATTTTCCATATTCAAGAAATATGCTTCAAAATAGGGATGCATGTAGTTTCCTACATGCACCTAGGACTTAGCAGGGGCCAAGAAGACTGTCCCTGGCCCAAGAAGTCTTCAGCTGCCATGAAATTTGACTTTATAGTCAAATAATAGACCTAATATGAAAAGAGACTGATTCTTTTATCAGGAAGGAAAGATGTTCACAGAGTGCAGTTAGGAAGCTGACTGCTGGTGCAATGTTATATCCTCTGTAGTCAATAAAACTACAATGTTATTTCCTCTGTAGTCAACAAATTCTACTAGGGGTTTGTTTGAGTATAGATGATGAATTGCAACTGTTGTGACCTTTATGAATCTGAAAAATGTCCCAGTTAGATGAATTTTGATATACAGAGGAATAGCATGAGTCTCATTCTGCTTACACCAGTTTACGACTTGTGTCACTGTCCTGTCTGTAGTCACATTTAGTCAGAAGCTGGACTTTGATGATCTCTGTGGAACCCTTCCAACTCAGGATATTGTACAATTCTATATAGCAATGTGAACCAGCCTTTCAGGTTTTTGTACCAGTGTTTGTTCCATCATGTCCACCACCCTTTGAATGTCGCACTGCCCTGTTTACACTGTAGCTGAAATGTGTGATTGACATTCAGGATCTTCTCCTCCCTTCAGCTTCTTAAGCAGCCTTCATTTGATATTAGGGCATCCACATCCATGCAGCAATGGGTGTTCCCATTTCTCTCTCCTAACTTCTTATACTGGGCCACTAGCAATCCTCAGTTGCACATAGTTCCTTGGCTGCACTTTTGCAAGGTCTGGGGTTCCTGGTTACAGACTTTAGTTTTTTTTGTAGATGCTAAACTGTTTCTCTCATCTTATCGTAGGATTGTGCTGATGGATGATGCAATGGATTGCCTGATGTCTTTTTCTGATTTCCTCTTTGCTTTCCAGATCCAGTTCTACTACTCAGGTAAATGCTGGGAAGCTGTTGAGTTCTCCCACTTGTAGCATTACAGCTTTACAGGTTCCCAATTTTTGCACTTTGTTGAAATTCAAAAGGATATGTTTTTTCACAGAAAATATATAGCTAATGGACTCTGCTGATGAAAAGCATCACAGATGACAAGAGATTAGGAGACTTAATAAGATTCCAAATTGTTGTGAATGACAACATATCTGCAACTGCTATGTCTGATGCATTTATTTGTCTTTGCCTTGAGACATAAATTTCCAGTTTTATCTAGATTATGTTAACAGCTGACAATTAGCTTTTACTAGGAACATTTTTCCCTTTCATTAAGGAAATTATTCAGTCCTGCTGGAGACAGGATAGGAAAAGCCCACCAGCTGGTGCCTTTAAAGGAAAAACAACTGGACAAATCAATATAATTCTTCCCCTTAATATTAGCTCAACTATGAGCTGGTTTCAGCTCAGAGAGTTTCTGAACTGGGTATAATTCCTGTGGGTTTAGGAACCCTCAGTGGATCCCACTGCCAAGAACTTCTCCAGCCTCCCTTTGAAATCACATAAAATTGTAACCTCCACATCTTTTGGCAAAGAATTGCACAGGTTTGACACCTGTCCTGTGAAGAACCACCTCTTTTGTTTGATTTGAGACCCCCTAGTTGGAAAGCAAAAGGAACAGATAATCCATGAACAGTCATCATATTGTTGGTAATTTATTGTATTCTATTCCACTTCCCCAGTCTGAGTTTTAACTGGATGGGATACTTCTAAAATTCTTGGCAAGAAAAGTACAAATCAAGTAATATTGGTTTGTGTGTGTGTATTTTCTCATGCTCACCTACACACATACATCTGTAAAATCTGTACTTTTAAATACATCTGTATTTTTAAATTTCAGGAGGCAAGGTGGAACAACTTAGATGAGCAAGCATTCAGGTGCTTGTCCTGTAGGGGAAGACTGCTTTAAAATACATCCTCCTGCCACCTTAGCCCCTCTAAATTGTGATTGAGGAATGAGAATCTCACTCAGAACAAAAAGAGGGAAGCATTAGATATGCTTCCAAGCAGTGGCTATCGTGCCACTTTCTCACCTCCTGGCACACAGCACTTTCTAACATAAGGCTCATGGATTTCTGTTCACTCACACTGAAATGGCTCCCTCTGATGGATGCAGCTCACAATTGGCCTTGACCAGGTGAAATGGGCCAGGTTTGGATACTCAGAAACACTGGCTAGAAGCTGTTGTGAGCAAGTCTGTGGTCAGAGAGTAAACTTGGGTGGCCTTTTGATCTGATCCAACCTGTGAGTTCACATCTTTCTGGCAATTAGGAGTCGCTGCTATATCCCTAATACAAACATCTCTTTTTCTCAGTACTTCTGTATATGCTTCCCTTGTAACTCAGCTGTGAACATCACAACTTTATCTGTGACAACTCATTGTAAAAAAACAGTTCAAAACAGTGATTTTGAGTTGGGCAGAACCAGGCTTGCAATGCCTTTAGTCAGTGACAGAAAATGTGTTTGGAAAGTTTTCTCTGATATAACAAATATTTCCATGGAGCTGCAGAATCTCAGCACAGCCTCAGGGCCTGCTGACATCCTGACTTTCCTCTCCACCCTCCTCACGCACAGCATTGCACTTCCATTCACTCAGAAATTAAATGCCACTGGAGTCCTGGCAAGCTCATTCTTGTGTACACACACTCAAAGATCCCATCCCTGTCCTGTTCACCCAGGCACAGTGCACACACACAGCCTGTCATACACTCTCCCACCAACCCACACACATGCAAACCACTCCAAATGGAATCTAGATTTGTAAACTGCTGACCACATCCATAAACAAACTTGTTTAAAATTAGACTCCTGCAGTAAACAGTGGGTAGTATGAGGAGCCTGGGGAGAGGCTTTCTGCCAACTCTAGCCCTGACCTGCCCTGGCCCTTCTTCTAGATCCTGTGTTATATTTACTTTGGAGCAGCACAGAGGCAAGCTGGGATACAGCCTGGAGCCCTAACTAACATGCTCCCTTTCCTCCTGTTGCAGGTCAATATAGTTTGCTCCCAGCTTGGATGAGTTCTTAATCAGTGGCAAGAGGTGGAGAAGGAAAATATTTTAGATTTCACAAACTAGTTGTGTTTGACATTAGCTTTCATGCTTCACTGTTTTATCAGTGTGCTAGCTAGCCTTTGTTCCCTTGAGATGAACCTTCTAAGCAGAGTGAGTGACCTCTCATAATCATCCTAATAATGAGAAGACAGCAACTTCTATGGAAATGGCTGTATGGGCATGCATAATATCTGTGCTGAACATGCAGGATGCTGTAGAGTTGTGCTTATTTCTAGTTAGTACTCTACAATACAGAACAACAGTTTAAGCCACAGTCTGGTAGGTCAGGAGGATGCTTTGCTGGTTACAGCCCTGAGTTTTAAATTGCTTTCTGTTCTTTTAGAGTTCCTGGAAAGTGTGGCTGCCATTTATCAAGACCTGCTGGCTGGTAAAAATCCAAATACTGTGATTGTGCCAACATCATCCTCTGGGCATCCTCGGCAGCGCCAGCCCCCAAATGACTGCAACCCACTCGAAGGAGTAGAGACATCTCTCTTCTACCAGTGCCTGGAGTCCTTGTGTGACAGATCAAAATACAGGTACAAATGGAGTCTAAAATAAAAACCTGATGTCTCTGTCTCTGGAGACTCTTTGTAAGGTTAGAGCTGTGAAGAGAGGACTTTGAACAAGCTGATATTCCCACATGGCTCTCACTGAATAAGTACGAAGGGAAACCATAGCTGAACAGCTTTAACCAAATGAGAGAAACAATTTCATGGACCAAAGAAACATGAGGGTTGAAGTGATTCTTGAAGTAATAGATGGATTTGGGTCTCTGCTCTCCATCTCACTTCTGCATTGACACTTTCATCAAGGAGAGTTAGCTAGAGGGGATAAACAAGTGCAGTTGCATTCTTGGGAGTTGAAAGAACCCACTGGGTGGATGGAGTATGAAGCCTTAGTACCTAGGTGATTTCACACTGTCAGTCTGTACCCGAGCCTGTGTTGGAGCTGGTCTCCAACTACAGATCGCAGGAACAAGTCTAGCTTTAGTTTAGCAGAGAATGGAGCAACACCAGACCTTACTGTATAGCTTTGACAGACACTTTCATCATAGTTTCTTGGAGGTAGTGAGAATATGCCCTCCTAGAAGATCATGGCCTAGAAACACAAAATAACTCAGGACAATAACTCATAACAAGTTACACCTGATTTCTACTTTAGGTTTCCATATCCAGATTTGTGATCCACAAAATTACTGCTGAACTGCTGTCCAGTGCTAGAGATCTAAGCATGGAATTGATGGGTTGTTTTGTTCTTTTAAACAACAAAAGCTCTACAATCCCTGTATATCCTGAGAACTTCAGATGGGAAGAGTGCTGTGAACCCATCTAGTAGATCAGGCTTTGCACAGCACTATGAGGGGAGCCACTCCCAGCCTTTCGTGCAGTAGCTCAATACTCAGGCTTTGGTAACCACTTCTGCCTGAGGGATCACCAGCCCACCCCCACATCTCCCAGGGGTACCACTACACCACTGACTGTTCAACACTTCCTCTTTATGAGACAGTTTGATTTTGCATTAAATCCTTCAACAAGTACTGGTCAAGAGCAAGAATCACCATGAGGATGCTGCCTAGAATTCAGGACCAGGGGTCAAGGGAGTGTAGAAGAAAGGGATATGGTAATTTAGTCCTCACCTGAATAGTGTTCTCTGACATATTTAGGCTATCATTGGAGAGGTTTTCTTGCCCCTTGGATGTCTATCACTGATAATAGTGTGATAAGAACATTGCTGAAAGTGTTCAGAAATGTGTAGATGTGGAAATTAGGGACATGATTTAGTGGTGAACACAGTGGTGCTCCATTAACCACTGGACTTAGTGGTCTTCATCGTTTCCAAACTAAACACTTCTATGACTTCTTAAAGGAAGTATTTCCCAGAGGATTTTTGAAAAAGCATGTTAAGGGTCGGGATGTGTATGCCTCTGAGTGATTCTAGGCTTTTCCCACTGTCCTTGGAATGAAGACAGGTAAGACTGCTCCTAGGGATGTCCCCCAGCTCAAAGATCTTGCTTAGCAAATGGGGGGCAGGTCCAGTGCTCAATGAGCAAGCTGGTGGCTGTTCATTTTAAAATTAGTCAGGGCAACCTGATAGTGTTAGAACAGGTAAAAGGGTTTTTATATCAAAATTTATTGATTTTGAGCTGGGTCTTAGGGAAAAAAAAAAGATTATAATTTAGCAGACAAATTTATCTCTGTCTCTCTTTTCCTAGCTGCCCACCTTCTGCTCTTGTGAAGGAAATGCTGAGTAGCATGCAGAGAATGACCTTCTACGGATTCCTTATGGCTCTTGCAAAGGATCAGGGCATCAATCGAGCCTTAGGTAAGGCTGCTCTAAATGATACAGCTCTAGATTTTCAGTCATTCTGTATTTCTGTGGAATTCCCTTTGTAATTGTAACAAATTTTACACTGTCAGGAGGAGAGCAAGGGGAGTTTTTTGTCTTTTTGTTGATGGATTAACTTTAAAAACATAACACTGTACCTTACTATCTGCCTGAAGCTGTGGAGTTTCCTCAAGTATTACCTTGAATTGAGGCACCTTCCTGTTTTAGCCTTTTGCACTCCCACAGATTTTAAATGGCTGCTCTCATCTGAAAGAAAAGAAGGCATACCTAATGGAAAAGTTCTGCTGTTTCCTTGGCTCAAAGGTTAAAAGCCCAGTCTTTCCCAGCTCTTCCCCATCTTCCCTCAAGGCAGTGTGATCTTGCTAGTAGCTATCTTTGGCCTGCTGAAAATCTGGTCATAAAACACAAACTGCTACAAAAATCTGTACACACTGCTGTGGGAACCACAGGGATTACCAACCATCATCTCACTGCTTGTTTCTATCTTGTGCTGGTTTGGAGCAAGGAAGCAGTGTTATATTGGCAAAGGACACTATGTAATCCATCCATAATTCACTCACAGTTTCATATTTCCCCCATATGCCTTGCTTGTGCTCTTCCTCCCCCTACAAAGAGGAACAGCAAATGGCTTCTCTGTTTGACAAGACTGTATTCCAGAGATAAATTTAAATGGCAGGAGCAGGGAGGGAGGGCTATGTGTGGGGGTGTTCCCAAACACTCATCTTCACTCATCTCCACTCAGCAAATCACCTGGCCATTAAGGGTCTTTGGGTAAGTATCCTTTTCCTCTGCTTCTGGGCCTGAGTGTCTGCCAGTCCCTAATTGCAAAGACAAAACTCAATGAAAAGCTGTACCTTGCCTGAGGGCTGCTTCTTTTGCACAGGTGTGTGTCATAGTACAGTAAAAGTGTGTCTTCCCTGGCTGAGCCCCTTCTTACAGCAAACCACTTAAGCTGCTAATGCTCCTCTGGGGCAGGGCAGATTATATATCAAAGGTGCATGAATACAGCCCTGCAATCCCCTCTGAAAACAGGCTTAGAAAGCAACTGTGAGGAAGGTGATGCTTGGATGGCAGCAAGCAAAATCTTTTTTTCCTTTGCCCTATGAAATCCACTTCTAGTCAAGCATAAAGAAAACAGATGAAAAGAAAAAAAAATCCTGCCCACAGCCTCCATTGTGCCATCTACAAAGTGAGTGGGTTTTCGTTTCCATTAATGCAGGCCCGTCCTCTGGCCCTCTGCCAGCCTCCTGCTGAGGCCTCTCTCAGAGGAGGGGCAGCAACCACAAGTCTGACAGGTGCTAGCGTTTTTGGCAAGGAAAGGAGGATTCTTTTCCTGGTGTCTTTTAATCTCTCCTGAAGGGTGATTTCAATAGTCTTTGGTCTGTAGGGGATCACAAGCTCCCCAAAGCCCTTCAGAGAGTGCATTTTCAGGCAGAGGAGGTTTTGGTCTCACAAAGCCAGCAGCTCCTCTTGAGGAACAGGGATAGGGATTAAAGCAGCATGTTCAGGCTGGGATAGTGCCGCTGAGTTTGCCAGGCACACTGGAATCTGCAGTGTATCTCCAATGTCAATGTTGATTTGTGAATTCTTCAAGTGCCATTTATCAACTCTCCCAAGTAAATCTTGTGCCCTAGAGACTTCACTCTGCACTCTGCAACTAAAGAAACAAGTTAAGCTTTAGTTGCTTATTCTTCTAATTGAGCCCAGAAAAAGTAGCAGACTGGGACTTAGAGTCTAAGATTGCGACACTTCCATGGATCTCCTGACACTGTTTTGCAGTGCCAGACTTCCCTGCTCATTTACAGGAGTCAACCAGAACCCAAATAAATGGGGGAATTGGTCCTGGTCTAAACTTACTCTAGTTTTCAGGCACTCATTGCTACATTTTTGATGACTGCTGCCAGCCTGCCTCTGTGGGACAGGTGGCTCTTCAGCCTCTCCTGCAAGAGCAAGGTAACAGAGCCAGCAAACAGATTTGCATCCCCACAAGGAACACAAAGCCCCTTCCCAAAGGTATTGAGTGTAGCACCCAAGTCTCCTGAAAAACCTTAGAAAGAGCATTCCTCACTGTACTGTTGGTATAGATTATCAAATGGGATTTTTGTCCTGGTGTGCACTGGTAGTGTCCAGGCTCTGGTAGGCAATCTCTGTGCTGTTCTCTGTCATTCCTGTGCTGGCTGATCACACTCTCCCATGACCCCTATACAACGTGGAGTTTGCTAAATTAGGAAGAAGGGCTTTCCTAAGAGCCCCATTTTCCTTTCTGGCTCTGCTAAGGTCCCAGTGTTTTCAGAGAAGAGCAAGGTTTACCAATCAGCTGTTCCAGTGCTGAACTATACCATGTCCTTCATCTGGAGTAAGGTTTCTAATGTGAAAAGGAGCAAGCTGATCTTGACTGAGAGGGTACCCAAGTACTGGCCCACCCTTTTATGCTCACACCCAGACAGCAAGCAATGCTAGAGCACACTTTATCCACACTTAATTCCTGTAGACAATGCATGAGAGCCAGGCCTGACTTTCCTGAGTTGCAAGGAAAGAAAAAGCCTTAAATCTGTGGAGTGTTTAGATCCCCCAAGATCAGTGTACCACAAGAAAGGCAGGTGTCACAAAAACATAAATAACCCTGGGTGCTATAGTGCATGTTTCAGGCTGTGGCACTGGCAACACCACATCTACTACAGCTGGTACTGGTGACTATACTGGGCAATGAACAGTTGAGAACTGCCATCTCCCTGACAGTCAGTACTCCTCATTTTGTACAGTGAACAAAAACTACCAATCCTCAGGGCTATAGGAAGTGTGACTACTGAGGCTGCCTCCCATTGAGTCTGAGCTCAGCTATAGCATGTATGAAAGACACATAAAATGGATCATCATTCTTTATCTATGATCCTCAACATTGTGTCCATTTCTCTAATAGGTTTAAGAAAAATGTTCTCTGTCTTGCAGGCCAGATTTTGGATGCTGCTATGATTTGAACACTTTTCTTGAAGAATGAATAACCTAACTCTGCTGATAATTTAATTGGTTGGTTTTCTTTCCCCCAGGGGCTCTGCCAGATAAAGGAGACTTGTTTCTGGACCCTGCCATGGATCAGGAACTTGAGAAATTGTAAGTGGAATTGCCTAAACTAGGAGGTAAAGCAACAGGTTAAGGGGTAGCATGCTAAAGAAGAGTGTAATAAAGTACTGCCTATTCCTCTGCTCTACTACAAAACAATAGAGGAGCTGAAACAGCATCCTGAACAGGAAGGGCTTCTTTCTTTGTGGTGCCTCAGTGCAGTTAATAAAATCCTTACAACAGTCTTCAAAGACAGAGGGGAAGAGTGTGATTCAAAGAGGGATCTAGAGGAAGCAGCAGTCTCTAATGAACAGGGTGAAAAGTAGGAGTGTTGGAAGGAAGGTGATCAGCCCAGAAGATCTGTTTAAATAGAAGATTCACATAGTGAATCTGGGAGGTACCAGCACAACATGTTCCTCCTATGCCATGAACGGCTTTCCATCCCTGTGGGAGAAGTGGAACTTGTGGAAGTTTTTACAACATGCTGCCTAGCATTTGTCTTTTCTCTTCCAGGGTAGCTCAGGTTTCAGGACTTTCTGTCTCTGGTCCTGCCAGCTCCAGTGCAGACACAGCAAATACGCCTGTTCGTAACTCACCCAGGATTAACTCACCTTGGAAACCTCTACACCATCGTCGAAAAATGGATGCTGAGAGTGAAGGCTCCAATGAAGAGACAGACTCCTCTGAAAACTGAAGGTTGTGAGGGTGGGCACCATTCCCATCTTGGGTTTCTCCAGAACCCACTGGAGTAACAGCACTTCCTCCCAGAGCATCTGCTCTAACAGTGGGTTCTGTCTACATCAGCAGTGTCTCGTGTGGCTGCGCTAATCCCCAGTGTCGGGTTCACCCATCTTTTCCCAGGAACACCTCGCTTTTCTTAGCTCCAAATCCGTGCAGGAATAGCAGAAGCCATTTACAGCCACAGAGTTATGCTTCCCTCTGCTGGCAGCAAGACAAGGCAGCAGCCGCCAGCTCTGCCACCGCTTGGAACCAGCCGGGTATGCTCTCACCGGGGCGCTCCCTCCCAGTTCCGCAGTTCAGCAGGTGCTGAAGCAGCAGGAGCACTAGTACAGGCCGCTTGCCAGTGTTTTGTTGTGTAGCTGTGTTCAGATTTGGCCCAGATAACAGAGTGGTTAAACCGACAGCAGCAGCTCTGCACTTGTGTTCCATTATTATTCCCAGTAAAGCTGCATCTGCATATGATCAAAGGTAAGGAAATTCCTGAAGTTCCTAGAAGAGGGCAACTTAGATATTGCCATGCAACCTGTCTCTGCTTTGTGCTTTCTCCTCCACATGTCCAAGACTTGCCAAAGCAAATACAGCAAATAAGCTAGACTGCAGTAAGTACTGCATGGTGCTGTCTGGCTCTGCTGCTCTACTGAGTGCCCTTCTGCGAGGTCTATCCATTCCTCCAACAGCATATTAGGGTCATTTGGAAAAGAAAACTTCAGAGGATTTGGAAGAGAGGGAGAGGGTTGTTAAATTCCTGGGCCACAACTGGTATGGCTTGCAAGCATGTAGAGCACCTACTGGGGCTGGGTGGGCAGAAGCACTAAGGGAAAAGGAAGCAGTCCTCAAATAAGGTCCAGTTGGGTTTTTTTGTAAATATTGGTATTGTTGGAGCAGCAGTGTAGCCCTTAAAACTACAAAAATAAGTAGCATCACATTAATTACATTAATGGCAACCAACTCAGCAGTTTAAACCTCCACAAACCCAAATGCTTTGTCCAGCCCAGCTCCTGTGCCCCAGCTTGCATAGACTAGTTACTTCTTGGGGAACTTCAGTTTCTCATGCTTCTTTGGGAGCCTCCTTGCTCCTCCTGGTCATAAAGTGCTGCAGCACAGGCCACCAGGAGCTGGTAACCCAAAGCTTGTAGCAGGGTGCCGGCAGGGTATTTATTTATTGTAAGTTAAATTATTTATGACCTGTGCATTCTCTCCCAGCTTGGTGAGTGGCTGTGACAGCCTGGCAATAAAGCACGCTGTGTCAGGCCTCTGCTGTGTCCGGGTCTTCGGGTCTTCTGGGCTGCCCCAGCCCCTCCTCAGGGGGAGCAGTATGTGATGGGCAGGACCAGAGCAGGGCCCTGGCCTCTTCCAGGGCTCCAACCCCCGCCTCGGCCAGGAAAGGCGCCGGCCCCACCCCGAGTGCCTGAACCACCACTGCTCCCTGCAGCCCCAGCCTGCTGGGGTACTGTGACACTGACACAACTGCCTCAGAGCACAGACACAAGGAACAGGAAGACCCGACCCTTACCCCCCTCATGCCCTGCCAACGTGAAACATCAGCACAGAGCAGCTGAGTAAAACCCTTCCCCTCCCACCCACAGCTGCTGCAGCCCCTCAGTTGGATAGGTGAATCCTGTGCAAGCCTCTTCCCAGTCCCAGACAGAAGGCTCCAGAACAAAATCCCCAGCCTCTCTTTTGCTAACTGCAGTAACTAGCCCTTTCCCACCCTCCTTCTTACTACCTAGTTCTCAACAGCATAGTCTAAGGAAGAGAAAAGCACTCTTGTTAAAACCGGAGGCCAAGCTGAACAGGACTAAAATGACAGTGTCTGCTGCTGCACCTCACGGTTAAGTCAGAGGCTTGGTACTTTGATCTAATCAAAAGCTGGGCAACAAAATAAACCAGGGATCCAGTAAATTTCTTTACTTCTTTACCTGGGCCTTTTTTGCTGATGATGTAGTTAGAAGCTAAAAAAATAATCTTTGATTTTTTTTTCTCCCGCCTTCATATATGCTGGTTTAGAAGACAGTAAAAAGGACTATATCATGGTAAAAGGCAAACCCTTCAAATACAGAGGACTCCACAGCACCATGGATTGGGAGCAGTGATCAGAACAAAAAACAGTCATGTCACATGATGTTCAGAAAAATAGCATTCCCCTTTTCTCTGTCACTTGGTGAGCTAAGGTACGGGCCAAAGGACAGGAGCGGTGATGAGGGCAGCCTAGGAGTTCCTGTCGTATCTTTTACAGCAGTGAGGTTAACCCTGTAAGATGGCCTGTCTCCACTGGCTAGTAGATAGCAGTGGGTATGAGGGCACATTGAATTTTAATAGAGTGCAATCCAGAGATATTCAGAAAGCATCCTGGGCACAGCCATGTCCTGACCCCCTCCGCTTACCTTCTCCCCTCCCCACCCAACCCAGACAAATAAGACAATCCTGCAGAGTTTACTCCAGGCAAAGATGGCATCAGTGCCTCTTGCTGGCTTCCCTTTGCAGTCCCTGGGTCATCAATATGAACCATAACGATCCTAAGGAGGAAACAGACAGAGATACCATGCTTCAACACCTTGGTGCAAAATCCAGAAACAGATAAAAAGAAATTGGGGCCTTTGGTATTTTAATGCAGTGTGAGGTTATCTAGACAGGACGCTGTAAAAAGGCAGAAGGTAAAATGACCTTGACTTTTAAAATTCTGCCTGGAATTTGTGGGACAAGGTGTCCTGTGCAGCAGGAGGGTAAGGCTGGCCAAGCAGAGTTCACTGGCCACCTGCAATTGCTCAGCTATTGTACTGCAGTCAACAGCTATACAAGACAGGTGTCTACCTGGCACTTTCCACATAATTTGAGATGACAGTGATAATTCCAATGGAAGCCATATTATGGGGAAAGTCCCTGAACATGGCAGCAGCCTTTCTGAAGGTGCCACAATGTAAACTCACCTGAAGGGAGCTCATCACGCCATTGGCCAGGACAGCCATCTTGCCAGCAACTGATTTCACTCCTTGCTTGAATTGTGCAATGTCAGCTGCAGGCAGGACATTTCCAATAGACACACCACCTACAAGAACAAGGAAGAGTTAGCCCAGAGTCCCTCAACTCCAGAAAGCACCCTGATCCTCTCCAGTCTAGGTCTTCCAAAGCTGCCCCCTTCCTCAACCCACTGAGTGCTAACAAACCTGAGTGCACATTGTCAGCTTCTCCAAACAGGTCTGCAGAGCTGATGGCACTGCTGCCCGAGAGCTGCTGCAGTCGGGACCTGGCTTCATACTACAGCAGAAGACAAAACAAAAAGGTTATATAGGAAGGGAACAAAGTAGGACCTGAACAAACAGGAGGAGGTAAAGCCAAAGCTGTACCAGTGCAAGCACTGCAGAATGCATCTACCTCAGCATCTGCCTCTCGCCCAAAAAACATATCTGAAGAGATAGCTTTAGCCCCTGCAAACTTCTGCCGAGCTTCATTGGATTCCACCATGGATGGTCTGCTCTCGACCTCCCGCCTACTGGTAGGTCTGAGGAAACAAGAGGAGACATCTCAGATAAAGCTCACCAACACAGTGAAGAATCAGACTTTTTTTCTCAGACTTCATCTAATGAAAGGAAAGCAAGTCATCCTTAAGTGTTAGTTACACTGGGGCTCTCTTCTCCCCCCTCAGGACAGGCAGCTCTCGATGACCACATAAAATTACGGACATGACAGGCAAAGAAGTGTCCAAGGCCCTTTCACTCGAGGCCCTTTTTCTTGGGCTTGTCAGTGCCTGTGCAAGTCATTTTCTGCAGCACAAGGCTCCTGCTGTAACACAGCAGCTTCTATGCCACAGCTCCCACCCTTATCCTTTGTCCCCTACACAAGGGGCACAAGGTACACTAGCAGCAGCAAGCACTTTACCTCTCTGAAACAGGACGAATACTGGAAATGGTCACCTCCGGTTCCTCCTCTTTGTCCATACCCCATGAAGAGTCCGTTTCCCATCGTGAGCCAAATGCATCTTCGAATGAGAAGGGATTGTATTTGTACCTAGGTACCAAAAAGAGGTAATTTGCACCAGACATGAAATTCAGGAATAAGCAAATACTACACTGAAGCTAAGTCTTACTTGGGGGGTCCAGATGTGAAGCTTCCACCATCTTCAAACAAGTCCAATTGGGAACGGGCAGATTTTGCTACCAGCGGTGTCTCCTGCTCAATTACTTGCATCTCAGACATCACCGAGTGTGAAACAGAACTGGCACAACAAACAGGGAGAGTCAGGGCTGGTGAGTCTGACAGCATCCACTCCCTACAACCAATCTGCCTCAAAACTTAATCTGGCCTTCACAGGTAGGGCAGGTGACATAAGTTTTGAGGGAGAGTTGTGAGATGTCAGCCCCCTTCACCACTTATCTCTGCTCCTTCAGAAGTCTTGAGCTACCTTCTTAAAGGAAGGATTCTGTCAAGCAGCAGGGCTCTAGTGCTAGAACACTGACAGGCCACATGTATCTGTGGAGAAGCTCAAATGAGAATCAGAACCTTTGAACAGAGTCCCTATTCCTTCCGGGGCCCAAAGCATTTTCAGTCAGAGACCAGCATATGTGAGCACTTTAACTCATCTCCTTATCTATTAGAAGAACAAACTACTCCCTTCAAGAAACTTTTCCATAGCTGGGTAGTTCCAAGACACCCGTCTGTCCTATGCCACCACGGCCAAGTACCTTCTGGACACCAATCCCATGCCCAGCCTCTCTGCTTGTTCACGTTTCTTCCCTTCAAGGTTCTGAAGTTTCTTCTCTTCCTTCTTCCGATCAAGCTGCAGTTCCTGGTAAGCCAGTCGCATTGAGGTGACTCTAAGGGAAAGAGCCATGGTGGGTGCCAGCTCATTACCTTACCTCACTACCCGTGTTGGAGAGGAACAAGTGGCTACATAACCCCAACCATCCTTCAGTCACTTTCACAACAGCTCTGCCAAAAATCCTTGCACAGAAGTTATTGCTTATTTTGCGATCTTCTCCGCTGGGATTGAACTCTTCTTTGGCTAACCATGATTTCCTTACTGTAAGCATCACAATGTCCATATTCTCCCCACCCCTGCACCTAGAATGATCTATCCAGTTCAGCATTTGGCTTTTTCAGTCCTGTCCAAAGGTGAACAGAAACACAGATACAGAAGTATCTACTCCCTACACTATTCCAGAAATGCTAATTTCAATGAAATACACCAGGATAACTTGTGCCCCGATGCAAGGGCCATACTGGCATATAGCTACTGCTCTTCCTCTCATGCAGTGTGTTCTGTAGTCACATTTGATGAGCCTAGGGTGAAGAGCATTAACCTCACACTACTTCTTCCTTAGGTATGCAAGGTACTCATCCCAAAGAGGGCACTTACATGGACTCCTCGGCTTGTTTTCTGGACTCTGCTGCCTGCTGCTCCCTCAGCTGTTCTGCCACCTGGGCTTGCCGCTCAATCTCAGTGAAGCTCTGACTGCTGACTTTCTGGGCTCCAAGACCTTTTTTTGCACCCAGCTTGAAAAATCAAAACCAAAATCCTGTGAATTTTGTTCATGAACATCCTAGATTGTTCATTGTAGAAGAAAACCTGAATCCTACTTGCTGCACCAATGAGGCCTTCACTCTCCCTGTGTAGTCACAGTCTACAGACCCGAAAGAGGTTGCAACACAGTATGGAGGAACACCCAAGAGTTAACCCACCAGTGGCCATCAACCACATATGCTTCAGTCCACAACCAGTAATGATCCAGAACATAATTTTTTTTTGGCAATAATATACAGGTTGTTTAAGGTCTCCTTTCCCCAAAACAGATCTCTACAGCTTTGTCACAGAGCTTTGTTAAGCAGAAAGCAAGGATCTGGGAAAGGACAGCAGAAATGCAAGACATGCTTTACCTCCCCTCCATAAAAGAGCTCAGACATACCCCTTTCTTGGCAGCTCCCGGCTTCTTCTTTCCAATGAGAGAGGATTTAAGTTCTGCAAAAGGAGGGAAGCAGCAAATAAGCAGAAGGAAATTAATTTAAGAGGCCAAAATTAGACAGCAACCCACATGAACATCCACCACAGTCCAGCTGCAGTAGCGTCCAGAGCACACCATGCAGCTTCACATCAGAAGCCTGGGTGATTTCATCCAGGCAAGAAAGATGCATGTAGAAGCTCCACACTTGCAGGCTGGTGGCCTAAAGAAGCATGTCCATTTCTAGAGCAACTTATAATTGAAGTAAGAACTGTGACTAACTCCTCTGGGTGTTATGCAGTATATATCAGGGTAGCTTGGTTTATCCCATACACTAATTCAAGAAAATGCAGCTTCAGAGGCATGTGGAGGTCAGAGCTTCACCAATGCCTTAGGGGCAAAGCAACAAGAACCCTAAAGTTGTGTTTACATGAATATACCAAAACAACCCAAAAAAAACCTGGATCTTAAGTGCAGCAAGCTGTAAAAGCAACAGGTTCCCCAACACCTTGCACTTGTCACTCTTAAGGGCATGCCACACTTGTAAAACCAGATAAGGGCCAGCCAAGCAGCAGATGTCTGGGGAAAAGTGTAAGAAACAAAGCAGAGAGGGACTGCCCAAAACATTTTCCAGCTTCCTTTAGATAAGTCCAAAATCTTTTACTGCCCTTGTTGGGCTTTTGTGTCTGTCTCCTGACTTTCTACAGCCACATGACTTTTGTTAGCCCATAAATTATTCTTGGCACTTTTTTCTTTTATATCTTCTAGTCTTACAATAAGTCTTTTTAAATAAGGGGACTCAAAACATTCACACTATCTGAAACTTTTCTGCTTGTTGTTCCTAACACTTGATTCAAGGTTTTGGGGGTTTATGTTTTGGTTGTTTTTTTAATATATTTCAGGAAACATTTAATAGAAATGTTAATAAGGTCTCTTTACAGATAGGACATATCTGGTTTAGATTTCAATACAACAATATATGCTTTGTCTTGTTCTCCCCCTCTAAGCACAGGAAGCTAAAGTTAGAATTGAAGGCAGAATCTCAGGAGGGGCAAGCAGAGTTGTCACAAGCAGCCAGCACAGGCCAGCTGTTAGCCAGTTACCTCCAGCAGGAGCAGCCCCTTGTGTTGACAGATACATGGACATGTCTGAGGAAGAGACGTAAAACATGGGGAATGAACAGACACTTGAGGACACAGGCCTTCCACCCAGAATGAACCCACTGTGGGCTAGGAGCATGCTCTCAGTAAGGAAAGAAGCTCCAGCTAGGTGTTCTGTGTGCAGCCAGGACAGTAATGGCAGGAGAGAATCAGATACAAATCCCTATTATTCTGAAAGCTAAAAATTCATTTGCCTCCAAAGGTTCTGTAGGGAAACAAACCAGAAAAATAGCCATGTGGCCTTGATCAGCCAAGTTCTAGATATGCAAGTACCAAGTTTTGTCCAAAGCTCAAAACCAGGAAAACATGCTTTTGGGAAAGCAACAGCTTTGAACTCAATTATCCAAACAAGGAGGAAACCTCCAGAAAACTGACTTGGTTTTGGGCTTCAGGAACATCCTAAGTACTGGTTCAACAGGGAGATAAGTTCATTTAGACATTCTGGAAATTGGCTCATTGCTTCCAGCTTCACTGAGCTTACTACTGAGCAGTGGGTATAAGAGCAAAACTGATCTGAGAGTGAAGATTCTTACCTAGGGGAGCTTTAGGAGATGTGCTCAACAAGTCAATGGATGGACCTTGGCTGGGATCTGTGGGCACAAATCCAGAAAAGAACATTCAGCAAATTGATTCCCAACCCTTTTCTTTCCAGTATGTTCAGAGTTCCACTACATCTCTCCTAGCTCCTCTGCCACTGCAAATAAATCGTTATTTGAAATATGCAATTTTCCCAAGCAAAACAACTTTACATCTCCACAGAGCAAATTATTCCTTCTGCAGTGTTCTTAACACAGTAAAAGGAAGCAAACACTCTGCATACAGTATACAGAGTATACAGAGTATACAGAGTTGTTTCAAATTACAGCTATGTCCCCAGGTTCTGGGTCTCCTTGTCCTTCACCCTAGAAAGTTCTCTGTCCTATGTCATTTTCAGACCCACCAAACTCAAGGGGTAGAGAAGAATGTTTAGACAAATAATTATGTCTGAAAGCAGGGAAATGGGGCAGCTAATCCCCAAAACAGTTTTGGGTGCATTTCAGGAAAACTGAAGAACTGACCCCAAACGGTGCAGCGTTTTTAGAAATCTCCACTAATTTCACTAAACATCGTAAGAGCGCACTGAACTTCTAGGCCTTCAGCCCTGAACCAAAGGATAAGTTCAGCCCTTCCAACAGTGACACAGAACTGTATTCTCCTGGAAATGATGGCAGGTTCTTGGAAAAAATTGTTCTGTAAAGAACTCACTTGAAACTTCGCTGCCTTCTGCTGACTTTGCTGCCTTTTCCACCTCTGGAGAAGAGTGTGAAGGATTCTGGCTGGCATCTGCTACATCCCAGGTACTGGAAGACTGCAAGGAGATACTCATTCCACTTATTTGCAGAAGATGAATGAACCAAACAATCCTGAATTTACTACAGGTTTAGTGACCTGTATTCCATTTTAGGCCAAAGGAAACTTACTACATACTTCAGACTATGCCTTTCTTGAACATAACATATGGACAAGTCCACAATCCCTTAGCAGGGACAAAAATTAAAAACAAAACAAAACAAAACAAAACCAACCAAATAAAAAAAAAAGCACAACAAAAAGGAAGCTAAGCTGAATGGAAGGCCAGGAGGAATGACAGAATCATTTGACAAGCTGGCTAATGTGAGGACTTCCCAGGTTTTTTCTGGGAGAAAACATGAACTATGTTTCCTGGAAAAAATTCATCTCCACTTACATTGTTTTTATCTGCCACACAGCCAATTTTTACATTACCTGAGAAAGTCTGCCTGGCATGGTGCAGTTGCCCAAACCCACTTTACCAGGGTCTATGCACTGCAAAGTTTCTTCTAGACCAAAAGTTCAAAGTAATAGCTAGTCCTTGCTTTAACTGTACAAAGTAACTAAGCATTAACACAGCACACAAAGCATCTTCCAGGGCAGAGGTACTCTGAGTATTTCTTGAAGCTAAACAAAGGACATGGATATTACAGGGACTGTTCAGATCTGTGACAATGTTCAGGTAGATGACTGAATCTGACTTCCTCCATGTTGCTACTGAATAATTATGCAATTTAGAGTCCTTCCAAGCTAAGTGGGACTGCTCCTGGCTGAACAGCTGGCTGTTGGACAGCTATTAAGGCTGCCTGCTTTAGGCAGTTCTTCTCACCTGTGTGTGCTCCATGAAGAAATCAGCATCGCTCTTGTCAGGGGAATGCCCAGGGGCTCCACTCAGTCCATCTATAAGCAACTAAAGAGAAGAGAGGCAAAAAGGAAGGTATCCTACACAAGTCAGCATCCAGCACTAGCCATCTAGCACTGCAGAGCTGTCAGACTTACATCAGTGCCGTACTTGGCCATGGCAGCGCTTGCCAGCTGCCGGATCTTCTCCCTGTACATCTGGGCAGCTCGGCTGTTATATTTAGCATTGGCATCTGTGGTGGTACAGCCGTGCTGCCGGAAGAAAGCGGTCTGAAAAGAGAGGAAGATTCAGTCTCCTGCCTGCTACATCATACTCAAGCAAGCACTAGACAAACTCAACAGAAAAACAAAACTTCCCAGAGACAGAGATGAAAAACTGAGAACACGGCATGAACCAACCATTCATTGATCAGCTTTCTACAAGAAGTCTCACTCCAGGGACGTATGAAAATCATCCATCGTCTCTACAGAGGGATGATTCTGAGTCACAGTGCTGAGCATGAGCTTTCAAACTCATCAGTGTTTTTAATTCCTAGCATTTAAGGCGGCTATGGCTCTCATTTAAATGAGGTGCAAAAAAATGAGAGATCTGCACATCAGAAAACAAAGCATTCAAAGGTCACAGTCTGACTTGCAAGCACACCTGACAAACGCCCCCCTTCATTACACATTTCAGATGAGACTGGTACCGAGAAAGCCACACAAAGGAAAGGGACAAACAGAGGATGTGGACTAGCAAGAGGGAAAGCAAGCAAAATGCCTACAGAGGATCCTCACCGCGTTGGCATTACTGCCCACTTGCATACACCTCAGCTGGAACCAGTTCCAGTTAGAATCCAACTCTGTGGACCTGTGTGAGAACCAATTATTTCTATTAATAAAGACCAGGCAAACCAAATGCAAAACCAAGCTCTGGCCTAAAATGGTCAGATATCCCACTACTATTCCAAAGCGTAGGAGGCAAAGGTGGGAAAACATCTTGGGAATCTCTTTGCTTCTGTAAAAAAATAATTTCAACTTTTAAAGTGAAGAAAAAGACCAGCTTTTATCCAAATTTTGAGGATCTCTCCCTTATGCTGCTTGTTTATAGGACAGAGCTTGAGCTAGGAAAGCAGGCCAAGAACTTTCATTCTACATGTGATCTCACCACAACTTGAGAGACTCATATTCAGCCCGTCCCACAGGTTAGGCCAAAACACGTGACAGAGCAACTGAGAATACATCCAAGTAAAGCAAAGGGACACAGTGTCTCTTACCGGTTACTCAACTTCTCTCCTAACAAGTAAGGCCACAGTTCTGTTAACTTTAAATGCTAATTTTTACAAGTACTGAAAACAAGAACTAGGCTGAAAAGCCAACACCATCTTCCCCATTAGGTTGATAGCAAAAGATTAAATATTCCTCTTTTTGCCTTGCTCAGCATAACAAAAAGATATATACACCACACTGCTGCCTTACTGGCAAGATTCACACACCACACTCTCGTCTCTGCTCCTACAATGCCAAGTCCAGAAAGCGTTTCTGCAATGTTAGCGAAAACAACATGTCGAATTCCACTCGAGGTGCTTTAGAAACTCCATTTTGGAATTGGAAGTGCTGAGTGACCCAGAACCTCCAGCGAGCAAGCCACATAAACCCCGAGGTGATGGCTCCGTGATAAGGCTTCTCTCCCAGTCTCTCCCAGTCCCTGCGTGCTCCCAGCCTAAGGCGGGACGGCTGCTCCAGGCCTGCCGGCGGTACCGCTCCCCACGCACCTGATGAAGCTGAGGTGCACGCCCAGGGACCTGTGGACGCCGGAGCAGTCGATGCACAGGAAGACCCCGTAGGTGATACTGGCCCAGCTCGGGTTCTTGGCGCCGCAGTCGAAGCACGACTAAAGCGAAGGCAGAGGGACAGCCAGGTTGAAGCGACGGCTCTGCCGCTCCGCCACCCCCTGCCACAGCTCGGCGGCCCCGGCCGCTCTGCCCAGGCGCTCCCCAAGGGCCCCTGCCCGGCCGCCCCTACAGCC
>WEIU01014619.1:35282-66542 GCA_013389925.1 Aegithalos caudatus
CATCGCCTTCGCACATCGGACGTTGCACGCCCCGAGAGCTCGCGGCGCTCACGGCAGTCCCACAGCGCCCTACTCGGCGCGCTTGGGGAGCCCTGCTGGCTGTGCCCCTCCTTTTGGGGCCGCTGCGGGCCCGGACCGAGAGAACAGCAATGGGGCATGCCTGCCGTGGGTCATCTGCTACCGGGGAAAAAGCTCAGAGCAGCGTTTACAGGCATCACCTGCTCCAGCAGCCCACCTCAGGGCACCGGGCCTGGTACACTGGCACAAACGAACGGTGATTTGAAAATTATTTACAAAATCACAGAATGTTTCCTGGCTCTGCACAGGATATCCCTGAGAATCACACCATGTGCCCGAGAGCATTGTCCTAACACTTCTTGAGCTCTATCAAGCTGGTGCTGTGACCAGTTCCCTGGGGAGCCTGTTCCAGTGCCGAAACACCCCCTGGATGATGAGCTCTTTTCTAATGTCAAACCTTAATCTCTGCTGACACAGCTCTAGGCTATTCCCTCGGGTCCTGACGCTGGTCATTCAAGAGATCAGTACCTGCCCCTGTGTTTCCCTTCGGGAGGATACTGAAGACCGGGATGAGCTCCCCTCAGTTTCCTCCAGGCTGAAAGACCCGAGTGACTTCATCCACGCCTTGGTATGGCTTCCCCTTCAGACTCTCCATACCCATGATTTAATCAGGGGAGACCTCTCAAGAAGCTGTTACTTGGTGATGCAGTAATCAAGGCATCATGAGGCAGTAATCAAGGTAGGGAAGTTGTTACTTCAGAGTAAAGATGATATCAGGGCCCTTAACTGCTGTATTACCTGCCTAGAAGCAGTAGGGTATTGACTAGACAATAATTCACTTATAATGCAAGAAAAATTGGAAAAAATATAGTTGTGTTGTGAACTAAAAGTCAATGAGATATAGTCCCATTTCATGCATTAGTTTAAAAACAAACAAACAAACAAAAAAATTGCAGAGCAATGAGAGGTTCAGGAGGATGAGAATAACAACAAAAGTTAATCAGTAGTATGGTATTACAGAGATGGAATGCATTGGAATTTCCTTACCTCTGGAAAGAGGAAAGAGCTGGCTCTTTGGCACCAGCTTGTCACTCAAACTCTTAAATATACTAATATCTGGACAAGACAAGTCCATTTTAAATTTAAAGGCTTTCTTTACTAATTTCCACATTATCCACAGATGTTAAGATAGACAATAGAACTCCTTGTAATAGGAACTTGGGACCCATGGTTTTAGGAAAATACATAAGTATTGGGACATAGAGATGCAATCAGAAGCAACAGAGCTGTTGAGGGGGAAAAAAAAGGCCCTGCAGAAAAACCCTTGGAAGTTTAGCAGGTTCTTGTGTTCTGGGAATCAGCAAAGCTCTAACTGTATGATCACAGTGAGAGCTGATATGGTAGGCACATGGAGTAAGATGAGAGGCTTCTGGCTGACACATCTGATTGAAGCTGCTCTGAGATAAATTTCTGAGCTGGGTAGTGAAGCCTGATCTAACCTGATAGAGCCCATTCTTGGCAGCAGTCTTAAATAGTCCCTGCTTTCTGTTGCTTTTATTCTACAACCTTAATGGTTCCCAAATGCCCTTTCTGGGATTGCACACACATGTGCTGGGGAAGCAAGGCAGGTAAAAGTAACTGATAGCATGTTCCTCACAGCTATTTTTAAACCAGTTGAGTTCCCTGATGCCATTCATGGTGCAGCTGTCCTGGCAGTCATACCAGGAGAGCTGATGTCAGGGTGCAGTAAGGGCTGGCTGCACACTAGGAGAAGGAGGGGCTGCTCCTGAGGCCAGCAGCCAGGGCCCTCCTTGGGCATGGCCCATTCCCACAGTACCTGACCACAGAGAGCCCAGCAGGCCTGTCATAGTGTCTGGATTTGACCAAGAATTGAGATAGCTGGATGAGCTCAAGGTGATGAGGTGGCTTGCAGTCAAACTGGGTCAGGATCAGACCCAGTGATTGCCAGGTGTGCCTGTGGTGATAAGGCAAGGCAAGCCTGAGGTCAGGCTGATAAACCAGCCTACAGGTTGAGATCAAAGAAGCACAGAGACTACTACTCCTCTGACATAGCTCAGACAGGGCTGGGAGCTCTGAGCTTAGTTTAAATGCAAACACACCCTCCCCAAACCCCATGGGCAGTAGAGTTGCAGGTGAGGTGGCTCTGGGTAGTGAAGGCCTGTTAGTGCATTCAGGGCCCTGACAGCTGAAGCTAAAGGGCAGGAGAGGGAGGCTGGTGCTGACTTGTGTAAGCTGCATCTTGTGTAGGGGAAGGAGTCCAGATGATGAGGGTGCATTGGGAGTGTTAGTGTTCATGTTGGCTGGAGCTGCCTCAACCTGAGTTACTTGCTCCTGGCCTGTCATCATCAGTGTGGTGCTGCTCCCTCCTGGTTGTTTCTTTCTTATGTTTGGGAATGGGATGGGCATCAGTCAGCAGGAGGTGTGCAATTGTAGTGTACATCACTTGTTTTTCGTGGGTTTAATTCCTTTCTTCTCCTTCTTCTCCTTCTTCTCCTTCTTCTCCTTCTTCTCCTTCTTCTCCTTCTTCTCCTTCTTCTTCTTCTCTTCTTCTCTTCTCCTTCTCCTTCTTCTATTTTAATTTATTTCAGTTATTCAATTGTTCTTATCTTCATCCACCAATTTCACCTTTTTCCAATTCTCTTCCCCATCCCAGTGGGTGGGGTGAGGTGGAGTGAGCTGTGTGATGCATGAGTGCAAGGTTAAATCACGACAGAGAGAAATGGCACATGCTCAGGAGGAGCCAAGGCAGCCTCAGAGGCCAGTGGGTCAGTGTCACACTTTGCCTGTCTGTGCTAGGAGACATGGGGAGATACAGTGCAAGCTCCTCTCCTCCAAGGAGGAAGCACATTTTCTGTTCACTGCATTGTGTCCTCTGAATGTTTGCTACAGCAGGCTTACTTCAGCTTCTCTGCCTCAGCAAAATCTCTTGCAGGCCTTCAAACCCGTGCTGGTTGCTCCAGATCCTGGCAAGGCTGCTGATCGTGTCCATCAGTTTTGCATAAAAACAGCAGGGAGAGCATGCTGCTGGTCTGAGAAATAATCAGCTTCTTTTTGTTGCCTTTGTCAGTACCGGAAAGACCTCCTGCTGCTGACTGTTCCCTGTGAATGAGTGCTGTCACTGCACTGTTCTTGCTATTTCCTGCATCTGTTTCTTTTGCATCTCATGTGCTTTTAGTGCAGAATTTCTGAGCTCCAAGCTGGCAGCCTGCTCTTTGGCTCTCAGCTTCCCTATCCATCTACATCCCATCTGACATCTCCCTCTTTCCTCCTGACTGCTGTGACACCAGACCCTGAGCCTGATGTAGCCTTCTAATCAGAGATCACCTTTCTATTATCCACATCTGCCAATAAAAGAGAGTTCCCAGCATTATCCAAGAGAGCAAAGGAAAGCAAAGAATAATGACCAGACATAATCTTGGGAGTCTGCCGTAGCACCAGGGACACATTTTCAATACATAAGTCTGGTTTATCTGCGGGCATGAGGTTACTGTGAAGGAGCTGGAGAGATTCAGGAGGGTAGTGCTGTGATTGGGACAAAACATGCCCTGCACTTTCAGACCTGAGCCAAAGGTAAGAGAAAGTGCTTCTCTGTGAGTCTGTCCAAAAGCAGGGTGGTAGAGGGAAAAAGGGACCTTGCTCTTTTCTCACTGCCCAGCAAAACACATGAGTGATAGGACTGTGCAGGACACAGATGCTGAGTCCTCTCCTATTCAGACCCATTGGCCTCTCACACTTCTGCTGAATGACAAGTTTTGGGAAAGGGACTGGCAAATTCAGTAAACTATGCAAAAATAACAGGGAGATAGTTTCCCATGGATCACAATGTTAAGTGGTGGGGTACCAGAACTCTATAATGATGCCTTGGGCAAAGAAGCAATTTCTAACACAATTTATTTTATTATTTTACTTTATTTTTAATTTTTTTTCCTCCTCTCTTCCAAACAGTTCACAGACTAATCCACATGATTTCCCCTGGGGTTAGCCAGTAACTCTGGGAAGAAGCTCTACTCAGTATTTCAGGGCAGCCTGGCTATTTTCAGTAGTGGAAGGAGCAAACACAGCCATGAATGGAGGAGAGGAAAATCGAGTAGAAAGCATTCTCCTTCTCACTACACCAAGGGACAGCTTCTCAGCAGATACACTCCTTCCCAGCTGAAAGGGACAGTGTGTAAGAAGATGCTCCTAATTATCTGTGGTTTCAGGGATCATATGGAAAGCTTTTCCTTGGGTTAGGTTAGGTTTCTGTCAAGTCAGCAAACTGCCCTGCCATGTATTCACTTGGATTGATGCAAGGGAAGCAGCTGGCTGATGGTTGTGGCTGACCAGGCTGTCAGTGTTCTGGACTGAGTGTAATTAGTAGCTGCCTCCTTAGGAAAATGTATAGCACCAAGACAGGCAGTCATGTCACTCACTGGCTCCATGCAATGCTTCCAGCAAGATCTAAGGTGAGGAGCTAGTACAGTATGTGTCGAGTGAATAAAGTTGACAACTTTCACAATTTTACTGCAGTCTTGCAAATGTTGTGGTTTGAAGAAAAGCCAGCAAAGGTTGAAGGAACACATAATTTCAGGAACACAACAGATGGGTCATTTGAGAGATATTGAGGAGTGTAGTCGTGGATGGCTTGCTCTGATTTGGGGTGTGTTGCAGCCAAAAGGCTGATCCTGCTGCACGTGCTGTCCCTTGCACCCACTCAGGGAAGTGGCATCTGTGGGCTGAGTTGTGTCCCATGCTCTGCTCAGACAGTGATTGTCATTGCATTGCTGAGCTGATATGCTTGTGCCAGTGCTGGGTAAGTCAAACAAGGGCTAGGAAGTCTTGGAAGGGAGAGGAGAGGACTGTCCCTTTCAGCTGTGCCAGACAGTGTTGCTGGGCTCCAGACAAAACTGCTGCGGTTTGATGGAAAGGGTGACAGGAGTGTAGGGCCAGGGCAGGAGCATGCTGCTCCTGCGTGGCTGTTGAGTGTCTGTGTGCATATCCATGTGTATCTTCAGGCTTTTCTTTTGTTAGTCCATTTCCAATATTACAATTAAAGGTTGATTTGCAAATGTCTGGTAATATCACCTCTGGCCTGGCAGGTGCTTTGGACTTGGGAAACTTTAGCCATACCTCAAACTAGGGGTATGCTGGCTGGTGTGACCTGGGGTTTCCTGGATCTGAGGACTAGTTTTAGGTCTTGCTGTGGTGATCTGTTTGGAGATCTTACAGGTGTCCCTGCTGGAAGCAGGCTGTTTGGCAGGGAACAATCACTCAAGTGATGGAAGACATACACATCACACCATATGGAAGCTAGGTGAAACTGGGAAATGAGCTCTCTCCTTTCAAGGGCACTTGACAGCACAGGCACTAACTTGACTGAGGTTAGAACCAGCAGGGCTGTCCACCCATCAGACATGACTTCCAAATTTTCCAGTAGGTTTGTAATCTCTCTTCCCTGCAGATCACCCCACTCAGGAACTGAATCCCTCTAGTACAGGGACTAGTTGCCTGCAGCCCCTACAAGCATTCAGAGTGTGCCTTAAGCAGTAGACAGTGACCCATGAAAGAAAGGCAGGCAGAGCTGACCAGAAGACAAGGTAACAGGCAAGGCAAAATGAGAAAGCTGTTATGAAAATAAAGGATTTTCATAGTGGAATCATCACTGTCAAACAGGTCACTATGAAGGATTTTGGTGCAGGGGGAGTAGGCAGCAGTGCTTCAGCTCTATAGGTGGCTGCAATGTGTAGAGGGGATGCAGAGCCATTGGTGAAATTATGGATACATCATTCCTTAGGAACTGTGTGGCACCTGTGGGCAAGCCCTGAAGAGGATTTGAGAGAAAGGGCTACTGTGGTCACAGCGGGGGGCAGTGACTGTTTTAGTGTCAGCCTCCTGCTGGAAGCAGGAACAATAGACTCAGGAAGGAGGTAGTGAAGTCAAAAGGGGAGAGTGGAGGACCTGGAAGAAGACTTCCAGCTGCTTGGACAGAAAGGAAATGCAGGGAGGAAGGGACCACAGGATGTGTAACTAGAAGGACCCAGTGAAAGTGCTGAAACTGAAGAGGAGAGCTTATGGACCCCCACACTAAGGAGGAAGAAGTGCTGAGCACCACTGTACTGCCTGCCGAGGTGTCTCAAGCTGCAGCGCTAACTGCCTTAAGCTGAGAGACCTCACAAACCAGAAACCTCGACAAGCAGGCTTTCTGAATGATGAAAAACAGGAGGACAGGGCCAGAAAATGGATGTGCTGAAAGCAGCTGAGGTGATTTGGCCTGAAATTTAGTTTGGAAAAGTTCACTGGAGTCACGTTGTTTAATCAAGATATTCTAAAGATAACTAGCCAGTTTCTTCCAGTTACAGAATCTACTCCACTGCCCCCTTCCCCTCCCTTTCAGCAAGGATTTGTTCATCATCTCATATTAATCCTCTTTGATCTGCTAAGAATCTCGGTAGCTTGGTAAAGTCTCACTCTCTTGCAGCCCAGAGTTTTTCAGTTCCTTGTAGCCTGGACAGTTCAACATGTGGTTGCAATTTTTTTCTGTTTCTCCTTCTTTGGTTTTGGGTTGGTTTGGTGCAAGGTCCCTCTGAAGACTTTGTCTTGTATCATGCTGCCTTACTATTCACGTTTATTTTGCACAGCCTTTGCTGCCAGCCTGCAGTGGGTGTTTTCCAACCACTTTTCCACGGGTCTAGATGGAGTTTGTGGCACTAGTTTTTCTCATATTCAGCCCCACCATCAGTTAGCAGCTGGTTGCAGTGCACTTAGCCTAGAAATTATCACCTGCAGGTGTGAGTGGAGTGTTCAGGCCCATTTAGACTGCAACACCAGCTCTTTTCACAAGCAGAAGGGATTTTTGCAGCCTGCTGTCACTATGCATACCAGCAGCTCCACAAATGGAACTGAGGCAGTTCCAGTTCAGCCTGCTCTGCAGTGGGGGAGCCTGCAAGAGACGACAGAGCTGAGCTCCACAGCCTCACAGCTGTGGCCTTGGGCTACATCTCAAACAGGGCCGGAGCAGAGGCAGTGCAGGACAATTTTTAACAGCACTGATGGATCTCTGTGCAGGATTGCCACATAATTGCACCTGCCTCGGTGCTTAGTGCCAAGCAAAACAGCCACAAGGACACAGGGGATGGGAAGTGGGATGGAAAGTAAACTGAAGCAGCAATGGCCCCAGGCTCCAGACAGGGCTGTGGGAGTGCCACCCAGAGCTGGTGGCAAACCACAACTCAGCTGCCATCCCACAACACAGCTGGCCCCTAGGCTCTGTGATCCAGATTTTGCCTACAGGGCAAAAACCATTACTGGGTTAGGCGAGCTCAGCTGCTGCTTTGGGGAAATGGGTGTGATCCATCATAGAGAATCTTTAACTTCCTCTTCCTCAAAAATTCATCACAACAGGAAATCCAAGCTTTGTATGATACTTCCGAAATTCTTTTCCAGGAAGATGCCAGAACCAAATGAATTATCTGCTAATACCACAGGTGTATGGGCTTTCCACAAGGAATGGCTTTATTAAAAAATAAAATATGATTAGATAATTATTCACTGTGTTGCCCATCAGGCACAGAGATGCATTTGTATTTTTATTTTTTTTTACAAAAGCCATGGGGGAAGAACAGGCTTCACTGGCCTTCTGGAATTCAGGCACACAATTCATTTATGTGTACATATCTCTGCTCACACACACAACTTTTGGTATGGCATGGATGGCAAGTTTCAACTAGAACCTTTGTGGTTAACAAAACCTCATTTGCTCCTGTGGAAAACCAAGTATCCAGGCAGTCCTATTACCTTAATAGGAGATCATTAGATGTGGCTTAGTCTGGGTTTCTTTTTTCCTCCTTCCCTCCAGCTAGATCTTTACTACACAGGCTCTCTTTTACTAATCCAGATGGTTTTGGGTAGCCAGGACTAATTGCCATGCCTGTCTGGGAGGTATAGTTCAGCCAAGCAATTTTTCATTCTCAGTGTGTTGTCTGCTGTCCATTACTTCAGCTCTTGGCTGGAATGTCTGATGTGCAAACATTCCTTAGGGAACTTGTTCACATAAGATCCAATATGTCAGTATTTCTGGAAGCCTTCAAGCAGCCCACTATAATCAGGCGGTCATGTTTTCCTAGGACAAACAAGTCTGTTCAGACTTTGTCCTGCAGAATTTCAGGTTATTTGTACTGTAATCAGAGGTCCTGTCCACTGGACATTTCTGTCCTTTAGCACATGCTGGCCACACCTATCTCCATCTGTAATTACAGCCTGACTAGAACTCAGAAGAGGAGTTATTTTCCATGTTATCCTCTGTAGCTCCCTTCTACCATTTTTTTACCTCACATGAAAGTCTAACATGAGTATTTGAAGTATGCAGGTCAATCAGGGAAAGTTCAGTATTGTTTATACAACATTCTCAGCTCGTTTTCAGCTCTGTTTTAGTTTCAGGTCTTTCAGAAGCCTGGCAGGCATGGCTGTCTTCACATTCATGTGTGCTAGGACAAAGGAGCAGCAAATCATTCTACTGTGGGTCAGCAAGTGGAACACTTGCAATTACTCATAACACTAACAATACTTTTACCTGGGACACAGAACTGAAAGCAGAGACTGGATCTTTAAATAAATCCAAGTGCTTATACACTACCATCTCTAATTACATGGTATAAGAGGCATCTTCAGATACTGAACCTAGAATACTAATTAAATTCATAGCTAAATCCAGGCATTTTAAATGTCTGTTGCTTAGATATTCAACTTCCTTTTGGAAATACCTTGTCTTTTATTGAGAAATGACATCACAGACTCTGAGCAAAATGCTTTAGCCTTATTATTTAGTTTGCACCCCTTTCCCCACTCATGAAGTACAGTGCTAGGGATATTTCAAGCAAAACTTTTCAACTCTAAGTTTCTGTGGTCTCACAAAAGCACTAAATAGTATTTGTCTCCCATCTCTTTGTCCATGGCAGACTACATTTCAAGGCATCCAGTATGCTATAAAAGGTTATTTTCTTTTTTCAGACAGGCAATAAGATGTTTGTGATACTTTAATCTTCATAAATTAAGAGTGTTTGAATACATCCATCCCCTCCTCTGTTTCAGTGTACATTTTGGCATACTAGCTGCTGTTAATACAATAATGGCCATTTAATCCCAATGTTCACCCATGACTTCAGACTTTATGTGTAGCACCCTTTTTCCAAACAGCTCCAAAGCAGCTCACCCCAGGTGGTTGGTGCAGGCTCGACTGAGTTTCGTGAGTCTGACTTAGCCAGGTCGCTCACACTTGCTAGGCCAGAATAAGAATGTCACTACAGAAGGTTACTACAAACTCAAAATGCATTTCAGCAGCAGTTTCAGATGTACCAAGTAAGCCATTTTTAAGCAACTGCTTGTTTGCCTTTGATTCTCCAACAATGGGAGCTTCTCCCATTTTTTGTTCCCTCAAGCTCATCCCTGGGCTTATCAATCCCAATGTTGGAATATGCAGAGCATTAGGATCAGGATGCCAGGTCCTTCCCAGCAGCCTCACAGGCTTTCAAAGGCAGGACAGGTGAGATAAAGATGTCTGATACATCCTTCCTGCTGAAGGGCACTTAACAACTGGGCATAAGTGCACTTGCAGCAATTCAGGACAAAAAGGGGAGTTACCTCTCTGTGGGTAATTTGTGCCAGCCAGCAGGCAGCTTCCACAGTGCAACCCTCATCACAGTGCTGGGGTCTTTGGCAAAGCAGGGAGTGCACTTCTAGCCCTGTGTAAGTCAAGAAGATACTGGAAAGGAAAAAAGGAGGGTCTCTGCTGTGCACTAAGTGCTCTTGAAGAGAAGTGTAGCCAAAATAATCTAGATGAATTAGAAACCCCAAAATACACAATTTAGGAATCCTAAGGCGAACAACACTGGAACGTGGCTGTAATTTTGTTAAAATCAGCCTTTAGCATGTGTCAAAGTCCATTTTAGGTCAGGGAGCATTCAGTCAACTCCAACTTGCTGCACAACAGGTCTGTTCACAACTCATTAGCCTGAACAGCCACACCACGCAAGACAGAAGCTTCTTTCTCCTGTGCCTCAGCTATACTATCATTCATTCCTGGGGTTATCTCAAAAAAAATGAGGGCAGTGAAAAGGGATGTTCAGGTTGACACTGTATCACTTATACCAGCTGCCTTAACCAGGGAAGCCAACAAGCTTTCAAGTGAGGGATACTGAAAACCCATAAAAGACATGGGAGAATAAAGAGCTTTCTGCCAGCTTGATGGAGCTAAAGAGGGGAAACCAGAGTAGAACTTCCCTATTACCCTGCATATCCAAAACTCCTTGAACAGGAAGCCTGGAGGCAGGACAGACCTCAACACCCTATGGACACATGTGCACTGAAATCAAGGAGAAGTGTGTTTTCTCTCTTTTATAGAGCTCCATGAAAACACCTATCTCCTTTCACTGAGTGCAAGTCAAAAGGATCTGTTTCTTTCTGCACTCCTACACTACTGTAGCGCTCAGAAAAGTCTTTATTCATCCTTATTTTTTAGAAAATCCCTACAGATCTAGATGTTCAAAATGAAGCATTAGTTACATGGAATATGTGCCTTTGAAGTCCAGAAGCTGCTGGATTATACTGCAAAGGTGGGCTGGGGCCAGGAGCGACCCAGTGACCTCTGCAGGAGATGCTGGTATGGCTGTGAGGCACTGGCGGGGCAGCAGCAATCATGATCCAACCTTCTCAACGTAATTAGCAGGATAGAGTCCAACTTGACCAGTGAGAAGTCGTCCCTTGCACCAGCCCTGCTCATCTTCCTCACTAATCTTCATTAGTTCTTCACCTAAAAGTAAGAACAGTCATTAGGAGGCAGCCCTGAGAAAGCTAGCATGGCATTTTTACCCAGCTGACTTGATAAAAATCAAGACTATTGGTCTTAATCATCACACTCTTCTCCCCTTATCATAATGCAGTTTAATCAAAGCCAGAATATATACTCAGTATTATACTCAGTACTATCTCCTTGGCCAACAAACTTAAACAGACCTTCGCTTCTTCTATTCAGCATTAAAAATATTCTGTGCCCTAGAGTTCTGCCTGCTTTTCTCTCCCTAAGGAACATGCTTGCAAGCTGGAGGGATCAGACAGATGTGAGATGTTTTTTTCTTAGTGGCTCCTCTGATAGGCAAGTGGGAAGGAAATACAAGAAGCTGCTAAGCTCTGGCTGTTAGGACCCAAAATGCCTCTTCCGTGACAGAATGTCTGGTTTGGCCAGTTAAGGAGTGAAATGAACTGATTTCTCAGACTACGACCAGGAAAGATTGTTAACCTTCCCACATCTGCTATGGGAAGGGGCAGAAAGATCCCCATCTCCACCAGTAAAATGTCACACTTTTGCCAGAGAGGGAGGTCTGGCTGTACCAATAGGCACATCCCACACTGGCAGTCTCAAAGTCACTGCTGTTAAGCTGAAGCCGTACTGGTATGTGTTGCTCAGAGCAGATTCAAAAAGGAGAAGACTACAGCTAACATACCCCCCTTCATCTGCTGAGTGGAAAGAAAGAACCAAGTCAAGTTCTAGAGCACCCATATTGCAGGATATTTTAAAGTAACAAGTTAGTTTTAGGAAGTTTACTTGTATGGTGACACTGTAGCACAGATATTGGCCTCATGCACAAAGCCCTGCTACTGAAGGACTTCAGTGACTTTCAATGGGTGTGTTTTGGAGAGGTACAGCACAGAGATACCATGTAAAACTAGAAACAAGCAAGATCAGAGACACTCCCAAGAGCAGGATGTCCACTTGAAGATGAGAGGAGGGCACGTGCAAACTTAAATTTAACTAAAGGAATCAAAGAAGACAGGGCCATTTGCTCCAGTGCTCAATGGTGTGCTGCAAGCCAGGATCTCCATTCTCAAAATACCCATTTTGAGCAACAGTTTACGTAGCTGTTTTCTGCCAGCTGACCTCTGCCTTCAGTGGTACATGTCAGTCAGGAGAGCTTCTCCTAAAATAACTACCTCCACGTTATTTGAAAAGACAATGCAGAGCACCCATGTAATTTTTGTATCAATGATACAAGGGAGAAGCATTTAATAAAGGTTCAGACAATTCAGAATAAATGCCCTAAGAAGAGGCAGGGAGATCTGCTCTCCCTGCACTCTGACCAAGGCTAGACAGTCTCTTTCCATGTGGCCTCACTACTTTGTGGTCTAGAAAAAAATTGGATTTGCCACTGTGTCACCCGCCTCGAAGGAGCTGGCAGTGGTCAGTCAAGGGAAGAATAAATGTCAGTTTTCAAGTGGACATCCAGTTCTTACAGAGTGTTCCAATCATTTAGTGAGCCCAAGTGGGGACAGTGAAAGGTTAAGAGATTAGTGCTTCTGTACCTGCTTTAAAGCTCAGCTCATCAGCCTCCTGTCCTGTGTAATCGTAGAGTGCTCGTACCCGTACACCTGGGACCTTTAGGTCTTCCTCATGCCCGTTGGCATCCAGGCACTTCTTGGGAGTGTCCTCATCTGACCACTCAGAAATGTCCTCCTTCCCTCCGCTGTGTGTGTGGAAGGCGAGAGGGGACCAAGATGGTTGTTAGCAGATTGATCTTTCACCCACCTCCTCCTGAATCATGCACCACCCTGACTCCCCTGAGACTGCTCTGCTATAGGACAGGGTGCGAGAGGCCCAAAAGCCAAGCGAGGGCAAACAGGGAAGAGATCCCAGGAGATATTAATTTTGTTGAAAGCACCCCAGCATTAGAACCCTGAGGGCCAGGAGAGTAACTCACTCTCAAAGTAGTTTCACACACACACACACACACACACACACACACACACTCACTCTTCATGACCTCCTCCTACTCTAGCAGACCCTATCACACAAGGAAGGCCAGTCCTAACTGGAGAGCCCAACTGCATCCAGAGTTATTCCAGCCAAGAATAAGACAGAGAGGAGAAGCTATGTTTTACATCCTGAAGAGACGTCTGGAATTTTGTTTCCCAAGTCAGGAACAAGAGCAGAGGGGAAAAGCAGCAGAGGACAGACACCTGGAACCCAAAAAACCCTGCAGAGGCTATGTTCCATACTAACTTCACATGGGTTGGTGCCTTCAGGGTGTCATAGAAGAGGCTGTTCTGCTCCTCTTGATAGGAAAACCTGTAGATTTGCAAATAGGGCCCCTGAATCCAATTGACTGTGAAATACAGTAGTGGCCTTGAAAAATCTCTATATCCCCATTCTTCTCTGCTCAGTTCACTTTGGCCAGAGTCTACCTTTTAAAGCAGGACAGCTACTGGAACAGTAGGATGAGTCTGTTCTGCCTCTCCCTATTCTCCAGGCTTGCTTCCTGGCAAGGGAAGCAGCTATACCCAAACTTGACAGGTACTAGTCAGCACCATACCAGGGAAAAACAATAAGAATTTGTTGCCTTCCTTTAGGAAGCCACACAACTCCCAACTCTTCTCACCCTGTCTGGGAGGAAGAACTGGGGAAATACATGCCAGAATCAGATAGCACTAGTCAGACTGGGTTAAATCTTGTCACTAGAAGGATCTTTACTAGGAAGGCATTTTGTGAGGCAGAATGTGCTAGGGAAAAAAAAAAAAAAACAAAAAAACCAAAAAAACCCAAAAACCAAAAAAAAAAAAAAAAACCCAAAAAAAAAAACCAAACCCCAAAAAACACACCCAACAAAATAAACCCAAAACCAAACAGCTGCCCTAAACTGCATTTTCTACATGGCCTTTTCCAGAGTGCCACAGTTAAGGCCATGGGCAAGAGACAGGAAATTAAGGAAGAGATTACTCCTATCAATCCAACCCATTCATGACCCTAGGCAGGACTGTACTTTTCCTAACCTGATGTATCTCAGAATTCAGCTTTTACCTTGTCTGCAGAGGGGTCTGTGAGACAACACCATCTCGTGTAGGCAAAATACTGGTCAGTGTGACATCATCAGCCATCTTGCCACTCTTCTCCTTCTTGGTGATTTGTCTCTGTGTTTCGAGGGACCATTCCTGTCCAGAGAAAACCAGTAATACCATCAAGCCACTCAGATAGAAAAGCTCTGTGCATCTTTTTGCCTAATATAGAATAGAAGACCAGGTTGTACTTCAGTAGCAGCTGAACTGGTCAGCTCAATAGCCTTGCTGGTATAGCAGGCTCATTTCTGTTGAATCCCAGGGTGCAACAAGAGAGGCTGTGAGAAAATCTTCACAGAAAGCTGTCCCACGGCCCTGAGCACCACCTCTGGTTCTTTGACTTTGCAGCTAGATTGCTGGAATATAGCCTGGCAGCCTCCCTGTGCCCCACTGGGCAGCAGACTGCTTGCAATACAGCAATTTTAGAGGAGCCCAACATCCTGAGCCTGCTGAGCAAAGACACGGTCTTTCCAACACAAGACTAGTAATGGCCAGTTTCAGATAAGCAGCATTAACACACTCCAGAATGCCACCCCACCTCAAACTGAGGCCAATTCATGGCCATGCCTGGTCCGTGAGTGTTGCGCCACCACTTCAGGTCCTCCTGGTTGTCTGCAGCCATGATGACTTGGTGGAGATCCCGATACAACGCGTGAAAGCTACGACCAGAACAGACAGAGCCACCGGTAATCAAATCCCTCGGCTGTTTCGCAGAAGCCAAGTAGGAAGGAAGAGATTAACCTCATGCACAATTACACAGCATCCTCAATCCCACAGGATTAAGGATGCTAGAGCAGCACTTACTCAGCCCTAGGAAAACACAGCCCCCCTTATTGGAGAGTCAGCATGGCAAACGGGACAGGCTTGTTTGGTGTGGCAGTGCCTAACAAGTGCCAGCTCTCAGCACAGCTCATTAAGTGAGCACTGAAATAACTCAGCACGTTCTTGCACACAGATAGGGAGGTGGCTCAGATTTGTTGCCTCTACCATAAGAGAGGCACAGGAAATTTTTGGCTGTGCCTGCTACCCCTATGTAACCTCTGCTTAGGACAACTTGTGGGCTTATAGGCACTACTTCACAAAATGTCTCTCTACTAAGGGAAAAATGGGTGGAATATCAATACTAGAAGGCAACAGAGGTACATTCCTTAGCCTGAGATTACATATAGCAACATGGAGGCATGTCATGGGATAGAAGTACACACACAGGACAGTCCTGGACAGCAGCAAAAAAGGAAGAGTTTGAAGGCAGAAAATCCTCTCTGGGGAGTCTGGCACTGTCTGCAATTACAGACCCCAGCACCAGTCACTCTAAAGAGACCAAATGCCAGTTCTAAGATACACTTGAAAGGGGAAGGAGCGAGATCTGGCTGATGCAAGCAAGCGGCTTCCAGTGACACCAAAACTGGCACCCATCACCAGAGCCTAAGCACTCCAGGCTGGCAGAATTCCCTCTGCATCAGGGCCGGTACCTTTCACTGGTGGAGAGGTTGAGATGCTGGTGCAGATTCAGAAGCATCTCCTTAAAGAAGCACAATCGCTTGCGCTCTGCCTCCTGACAGCCCTCAAACACTTGCTCCATGTCCTCCATGTAGCGGGGATTGTAGCGGTTCAATTCTTCCAGCATCTTCTCATACTGATCCTTGCACTGTAGCAGGAGCACAGCAATAGTAAGATGTGTTGCCCTGATGGCAAACAAGTAACAACCCTCCCTACTCTGGCTTGGGACTAACAAGTTTTTTCCTGTCTTCACTGCTAAACAAACACACCAGAGAAGTAAGAAGAAATCCCACAGCTGATGTTCCAGTCCATTGCTCATAATATTCTTGCAAGTTTCCTGTTCTTCCTTACTACTGTTTTCCATACAGGACCTTCCACACTTCTCCTCTGTTGGACAGACAGATCAGCTATTTTTGGTAGCCAAGTCTTCAGCTCTATGGGTTCCATACCCTGCACCAAATCCCCTCACTTTTTCATTTTTTATTTTAAATTTTTTTATAAATTAGGATCTCACCCAACTCCAAAGACAGAAACCTTAGTTACTGAAGTCTCAGTCTAGCTCACTAAAACCTCAGATGGTGGGATTTCACATCTTCTTTTACTGGCTTCAGCCGGGTCATTTCACTGAGGGACATTACCACCAATGCTTTTTCCTTGAAAGGAGTATCCTTGTGACCCTGTCCATACAACACACACACACACCTTCTCAGCCTCCTGAGTGCACTTCTCCACACGCTCCTGCAACTTGCGCATCTGCTCCTGTGAGACAGACGAGTCTGCCTTGGCATGGTTCTCCCTTGTATGGGCTGTCTTCTCCTCCTTCCGGGCTGCATGATAGTTTTTCTTAGAAGTCTCCACCTGTAGGAAAAGAGATGCGGAAAAATCCATGATCCTGCCCACACTGATCCTCCAGAGGAGGGATGTTAACATTTGTTAGTCTGCAGTGACCTAACAAGAATGCCAATTTGGCATTTAGCAAACAACGGTCCAGCGGGAAGAAGTACCTTCAAATTATCTCTTTTTCAGTGCTCGCCTGCTGTGCAGGAATACAGAACATTTTACCAAAGTCTTCTCATATGGGAAGGAAGTTATAAAACAACAAGAACAAGAGACCCCGAGACATCCCTCCCTCTCTGGAATTCTCTGCTGCTCTAGCTAACCTATTTTGTTTGCCCAATGGCTCTTGAAATCAGGCAGAAATCAACTATCCTTATCTCTCTTTCCCCATTCACATTTTGCTTACATCTTTCATCTTCTTCACCCAGGGTTTCTGGGCCTTGCGGAACCCCTCCTCTGCGTCCTTTGTTTCCTTGAAGCCTCCAATCATCTGCTTGTGGTAGGCCTCCTTCTGCCAGGCCTTGATCTTATCCGAATCTTCACCAGCCAGGTGGTTCCGGACAGCCAAGTGAATTTCACTCAGTTTGTCTGCAGCTGTCAGGAAGGCATGCCAGGCCTTTTCCAGAGTCCCATACTGTGGACCTGCAGGAACAAGCACCGGAGGGGCTCTTATACCTACTGCCCACAGAAAGGAATGCAGATTCTTTTCCTCCTACATGCATCTACCAGTATGGAGTCACTTCCCTAACTCTGCCCCATCCAGCAAGTCAGCACTGACTGGTCTCCACAGGCCCACCAGGCAGCATCTAGACTGGCTGTTAGAGTTGGATGAGATGGGCATTTCTTTGGGAAGCCTCAACTGTCCAGATGGTGCCTGCTAGGAGAAGGTTTCTGTAGAAAATTCTCTTCCCAAATCTGGCCTCAGCTTCAGAGCAGACAGCAATATTAATTCATGACAGAGGCTAGGCTTCTTCTCCAAAGACCATCAGGTCCTTTGGGACATCTGTCCCATTGTTTCCTGTTACTTTGTGAGACACTATCAGTTTGAGCATACTGCCACTAAATCACAGCTTGAGTAATTATTCTCAGACTGAAGGAGAAGACAACTAAGCCATCCTTAAAAGGGGGGTATCTCCAGCGTGATTTAAGACATGGACTGCCCAAGGGCTTGCCAAACTAAGCACACAGATTTATTTTTTTTAATAACCAAGCACACGACAAGAGAACACCTCTCAAAGTGAATCAGAGGACTGACTACAAAAACAGGCAAACACACAAAAAAGACACCCAAGAAAGTCACCCCCTTCCTGGGGAAGAAAAGCCTGTTCCTCAAGGAAACAGTGTCACTCCTCTTACTTCTCAGTAAGAGACCACATTCAAAGAGGGAAGTGCAATGATTGCTTCCTGTTCCAAATCTAACATGCCAACTTTACCTCTCTCCACATTGGTCCTCCACTTACGGGACCACTCAGTTAGCTGCTGGGCATAGTTCTTCTCTATCTTGGCTCGCTCCTGGAAGCAGGAGATGAGGTCATTGCAGAGCCGGTAGCCATCATCCACACGTTTCACTGTCCGCTTGTAGTTTCCAGCCTGAAATGTCACGCGGCATTATCATTTATACCGTACTGACTTTCATCTTCCTTCAGTACACACAACAGCACAGGGAGGGAGCATGGGCCCTTCTGAAGCCAGCATCTGGGCTCAGAGCCTCCCTTGGCAGTCTCAGGCAGACACAGCACTGGAGGGAAGAAGCTAAGATGCTTTGCTTGCTTCTCTCACAGCTCAGATCAATGTCAGCTGAACAAGGAACTCTTATTCCACAGTATCTATGGAAGAACGAGTCACTACTCCCCGCAGTTACATACAGCAAGTACTGAACCTTCCCACAGCTCCTCCCTTCCACTCCACGAGGGCAACAACCTTCTAATTCCACCAGTGGGTGGTAAGATGACACTCCTACCTCCCTCACACTCCAATTATCCTTCCTTACCTCCCAGAAACTTCCCCCAGGAGCCTCCCCGCCAGCATCATCTTCTGATGACATCACCCTCTTTTTCTTGCAGCAGGGAATGTTTGCAGATTTCGGTTAACCTGAGATGAGAGAAAAATGATTTCAAACATAGCACTGGCTGAGCCTTTGCAGACACCATAGCTCTCCATGACTCTCTGAGCTGGAGGAGCCCAACTTGCTGCCCTGCGGTCAAATACTGTCATCAGTGCCCCTCCAGCTGCAGATGGCAACAGATGGCAAGGTCCAGCAGAGATGCCCAGAGCTGAGCTGGCCTCCTCCCTCCCTGCAGACAAGAGTCTTCCTTGGCAGGCGTGTAACACATTGGGATAGGATGCTGTAGAAGACAATCTTGCCAAACCTTGTGCAGATATCGGAGATGCTCATGAATCCAACACTCTTCAGCAGCACCAAATACTTCTGCAGAGATTCCTTTCTTAACCAAAGTCCTCAAGAAACTGAGGTAGCTAAAGCTATTTAAAATCTGCCTTGAAAGATTTTAAATAAGTCTTGTGTCAATGGAGATGACTCCAGCTTCCCAGTATGACTCAGGATTACAGGATTACAACAACTGACTGGGGAAAACAAGGCTGAGCAGTCAGCAGGCAGGCATGTCTTGAATGGGGAGGAACCCTATAAGCTGCCCACCAGCTGAGCTGGGCTTCAGCAGAAGTACAGAAACATGCTGGGGCATACCAGCCAAGTGGCAGCACATGTGCCTGTTACCCAGCAGTACTGCTTCCCTAGAAACATCCCTGCACAGCTGCTCTTTTCACTGCACTCACTGCACTGGGCTCAAAATCTACACTGGAAGGTAAAAGGTTCATCTCATTCTCTGCTGTCTCAGAACTTCTGCCTATTCCTCTGTGCTAGCCTGCACTGCCAGTTTGTTCCTGATGTGGTACAACACTATGATTTCCTTGGGAAGAGGTTCAGGATTGCTCTTGTGCAAGAAAGAGAGGAGTAACAGGACCCAAGCCCAGTCGCTTGCTGACAAACCCAGTTCTTTCCAGACAAGCCCAGGTTAATGCAGCGTGCATGGCCTTTGCTGCCGCTTCTCCTCTTGCACATTCCTAGTTATAAAAAGCTTCCCTCACACCCCAGAGAGGTATCTGCTCATTCTGCCAGCCCACAGAGCACACAGCAGGGATGAACATCAGGTCAAGAGTCCACATCTCCCACCTCATGCAAATCCTTTTTGGTGGCATGAGCCGTACAGTGAAGCGCCCCAACCCAGACTTCAGGAATTTCTGACATTTGGCTATGTTTGCCCAGTGTCAACCCATGGACTGAGTCAGAGGTAGATTAATGCTGTTCCTCTGGCATTCTTCAGAAGGCTGAAAATGCTGAATTTCAGTCACTGAAGCAAGTTGTTAAATGGCATATGACATTCAGGTGAATGAACCTTGAAAAATTAATTCCTCCACCATGCCACCAGCTGTCCCTGTCCTCCCTCCCCACCGTTTGTCATCTGACTGCAAAGCCATCTTACAGCCTCCTGGGCATGCAACTTTACTCCTGGCCCCAGTAACTACATACCTGAAAGCTGAAAGTGAGATGCCGCAGGGGAGCACTGGGAAGCTGGCAAGTGTGTCTCAAACTCTTCAGACTCTGAAAAGACTGGAGGAGACAGGTGGACACGGTCAGACAGTTCTTTGCAGGGATGATGCCTGTTCTGATGCACTGCAGTCCTAGGGGTGTCCCTTTTCTACCAGCTACTTAGGAGGGGCACTCTCTGATATAGCAGCTGCAGCCACTGTGCCTCCCAAGATGCCATGTTCCAGCACGTAGGAGAGATGCCAAATCCTTGTGTCACAAGATCTAGCCCCAGAGAGAGTTAAAATAGAAACACTGGGGTGGCTGACACCACTATGCAGGAAAGGTAGCATCACAACAGCTGAGCACAGGGAACAGCCTGGGCCAGAAAGGCCTAAAATAAGCACAGACCCCAGGCACCCCCTCACAGGACAGTGTCCAGTTTAGCAAACCCCACCACCTCCATGCCCTGCTGCATATACTTTTACACACAGCTGCCTTTGGAAGAAAGAGGGACACACACATACCTTCTCCAGTCTCTTTGAACTAAAGACAAAGGAGATTTATACACAGGTCAAAGAACTTGGTAACTCTACATAAAGAAAAAGCTGCCAAAACTCACCAGAATGCATCTTCTGGTCTACAGTCCCTTTAGTAGCAGAACACCTAGCACTGCACTGGTAGGATGTGGCCCTCTAGCAAGAGAGCTTTTCTGTCCCTTGCTTCTGTAAGCTGTTCCCATCACATGCTCAGAAATACTTTATTTTGCTATATGGTACAGGTAACTGTCATCAGCTTTCCACAGAGCAAAGAGAAGTAAAAGATCCACAGAGGCTAAGAGAAGCAAGGGCAGAATAAGGCATTTTTGTTTATCTCACATTTACATCCTTGGGGATTTACCTCAATGTAAAAAATTTATTAAAAAAAAAAACAAACAAACCCACCAGACAAAAACAACAAAAAACCTCAACAACAGAAAAGCAAAAAAAAAAAAAATCCCTTCTAAGTCACCAATATGCACTCAGCTGAGGCTGGAAGGTTAGGGCAGCTGAGAGTAGAAACTGCAAAACCTGGAAATGGGATTTTTAGCCAGATAAGACCGTTTTTGAGAAGAAATGAAAGAGGGTAGGGAAAGAGAAGGAAGGAAAGAAAAGCAGACTGGGTTTTTCCAAACTAATGACTTTTGGTGGGGAAGGGGAGGGCAAGAGGTTGAGGGGGAAGAGTTGTGACTCTGAGTGGTGCAGGTCACTGGGTAAAAGGTTAAAGCGCATCAAAAACCTTGTAAGGTTTCCCAGTGGTCCCCAATAAAACCAGACTAAACATTCCTAAAATTGCTATGATTAAAAAAAAAACAAGTTCATGAAGTTATGTAAAAGTGAATTTAAAACCCCTCCTTTCTTTCTTTCTCCTGATGAACACATAGATCAATTATACATGACACATGAATGAAGTATCACTTTTTCCACGCTACTCCCCCATCCCCACTTTATCAGGAAGCAATGAATCACAAACATGCCTTCCATCTCTGGTTTCCAATTCAGGCTGACTATGTGGTACTAGAATTTGGGGGGTAAATGTGGAAAGCTGTTGTATGGCAATATATGCTTGTTCATTTGGGGGACAGTCAGGCTAAACAAACAAACAAATCCATCCAAAACCTGAATCCATTTTTTCTGCACTTTCCATGTTAGAATTTGAGTCACATCTGCTTGCTTTCCCAGGAGTTACCAACTGAGATAACCAGATTTACTATCCCTAACAGGCTCTGAAATATAATAGTAGCTGTGCTGGATCAGACTAAGGTTTATCATGGCCTCATAGCCTTTCTAGACAGCAGCCAAAAGGAGATACCTTCCCTTGCTCTGACAACAGAGCAAGCGTACATGATGCCTCCCTGCACGCTCTCCAAGCCTCTAACCACTTGCTGACAGGAACTTCCCTGAGCTGGATGTGCCACCTATGAATGAGCACTCAACAGATTTCTCTTCTATTAATTTCTTCAATCTGCTTTTAAACTCATATGAATTTTCAGCATCTGTAATATCATGTGGCAAAGTATGCCAGAGCTTAAGGCTTTAGTATAGCCATCAGCATAGTAGCTGGGGAGAAATACAGTGAAGTGGTATAATATTTCTGCAGGTTAATCTCCATGACCTGAGCAGCAGTCAGCTGAGTACATTATTTCCATAGCAGTTGTATAGCCTTTAGAAAAATCCAGAAAAATCCAGCTTGGTAGAAACAAAAAGGTCCAAGAACAAGAACGACCCTTTCCTGCTGGGCTTTTTCTGGACTTTACATACTTCATGAGCCCATGTCAGAGATCAAATTGGATCTGCATGCGTAGGGAAGGTACTTAGTACTGCACAGAGGGGCTAAAAAGAACACCTGCTGCTGTCACCCAGAGTGAGCCCTAGAAGAGCAAGCAGATTGTCAGTCCACCCCTTCGTGCCTATCTATTAATGAAATACCACGTGGTGTGAGCCACTGAGGGTTTGAGACCAGGGAAAACCCAAGTTTGATGGGAAGAGGAAATATATGTGCCAAAGGCTGGAGGTTGTTTCACAGCAAAGTAAAGATGAAAGGGATACCTCGTGGACAGCCTGATTTAGCCACCAAATAATTCAGGAGGGCTGGCAGAGCCTGTATAATATGAGCATCAGAGCTGGAGTTATATCGGGTCAACTAGAGTTTTATGTGGGCCAGTACCACATAAAGTACCATACAAGACTCCTCCTGATGCCACTGCCACCTCTGCCAAGAGGAGGTTATCTAGCAAATCATATTTGCAGAGCAAAGGAATGTTTATCCCTACCTTCCCACCTTTCTCTATCAGTTCACACAGTTAAGAACTACTTAAGACCCCACTGCAGCTCGAGCAAGATGAGGTCTCTGTAGAAGAGGGAGAGCGACTACGCTGCTATTCATTTCCCACCTCCAGAGGATTACAGATAAAGGCACCACTACAACTAGCAACATCAGGCAAACTGAACCATGCAAATGACAGCTACAACTATTTCCACTTGCTGTGTTAAAAAACAATACCTCCCTTCTTCCCCCACATACCTGCTGTCACTTAGGACCCAAGATAATTATTAGGCCACACCTGTTATCAACTCCTTATTAAGTTATCAAAAAATGCTTCTTGTTCTTTAGCTGCAGAAAGGTGGAATGGCTCATGACTGTCTCCCTGGTACTGAGCTCCACTCAGGAAAATACCAGAGGGCTCATTGTGATAGAGCTGTTTCTGTCTTTAAGCCATATTGTTATTCCCACTTGTGGGCCAGTCAGGGATGCGTCTTAGACCAAGGTGTTAGGCTAAAACCTTCCCTCTCAAAAACGTGTGAAACCCTTTACATATTGTAGGGTGTGCCTCGTTGCTTCATGGTTTCACAGTATCTGTGTAACAGGGTCCTGATCCACAAAGAAAACTTCTAGATCCAAAGGTAATAATAGCTTTTCTCCATTGAAAGCTTTCCCTCAGGCAGGTAAACATCATAAATTCTCTTCCATCTACACCACATTCCAATACTTCCAGCCTCCAAATGCCCAAGGCACCACTTCTGTGCATTGCTTGACTGCCTACTGAGAATCCTTGTGAGCAATAGTTTTCCTAAGTTCCCCAAGATCAAGTCTTTCAACCCTACTCAAGGGCTCAAAGGGCTGCAGCCCTGCAGGAATACATCCACAGAAACAAAGCTTGTATATTGTACCAGTTGGGCCTTCTGCCCAACTCTCCTGCCCTTTCCCAACTACGACAGCAAATGCTGCATGCAGACATGTGTAGGGGGAACAAATTGATTTACATTTATCTAGTAACTGAGGCTTTGGTGGAGACACATTCTTATTATGGATCAATTTCTATATAGATGCTAAAGTCAAGCTAAGCAAAAGTTTTAATCAGTAATAGGTTGCTACTAACTAATTTCCACCTCAAGACAACTACCACCACAAGGCAGGAATTTGATACTTTCTGCAACCAATTTGTTTCATTCCAGGTGACTTTTCTGTACAGCACACAGTGGTCAAGGTATTCTTTTCCTTCCAAAAACACTGGCACTGTTGTAAAGGTTGCAGATAACTATTTCAATCTGAACAATCCAAATACATGAAAACATGGCAGCTCCCCCTTCCCTTACAGCATGACAAGCATGAAATCCTTCTGGTTTTTCCTTTTAACTTGTCAGAATGAAACTAGAGAGCTGAAGCCAGGAGGCTCCACGTCACTCCAGCAGTGTAACAAACTTAATTGCTGTTGGTACAGCAGAGCTAGGCAGGTCCCCAACAGAGAGAATGAAATGGGGAATGGGACAGTGTCCTTTCCAGACTCACCATCTCTGGAATTGCACATCCAGTAGCTCTGAACCAGTAACTGGGATGATGCCCAGTAATGTGCTCTCCACTGCCATTATATAGGAGGTCTGGTATTTACAGGCATACTCACTTTCTGAAGAGGGGACAGTTCTTGCCTACTGCTAGAAAGGATGCCAAGTAACACGAAGATCTCCACAACTTCCCTTAGAGGTATTTATGTTACTGCAGTGTCACGCCCCCAGCAGTCACCTGACTGGGAAAGGGACTAAGCCAGTGTTTCTCAGCCTCTCCCTAAGGACTGAAGCCTGCCAGGGCTGTCTAATACAGTTTCAAGCAAGATTTCAGCTCTTGTCTCCAGCCAGGGAAAGGTCAGAGAGACACCAGGCAGAACAGTAACTACACACAGAGGTCACTTCAGCTCTGTGCAAGCCTGTAACAGAAGCCCATCTCCCAGCCCAGGATTCTCTAGAGATCATGTGGCTGTCCGCTAGCAAAATTCTCCATGATTATACCAAAGTACTAAAACACAGACAAGATCCTGTTCTACAGGGTGACCCCCTGACTCCAGACCACAGCTTCTTTAGCTTAGCCTTCACATTCAGACCAAGCTAATGTACAGATGACAGACATTCCCATGTGCCACCCCAGGCTGGTTTCCAAGTGTTCATGCAGAACTCAATCCTTTGTACATTTATTACCTATTCCCTGTCAGCAGCCACGGCTACAAGACAGGCTTCTACTAATACCTTGCTGCTGATCTAGGGGTTAAGATTCCTGGCTGACATAGCTTTACCAGGCAGAAATTGTTTTACCAAGAAAAGGAAAAAAACATCTGCTTTCATTTCCAATTGATGTAGAGGATTTTTAATATTACAGGAACACAGGTCTATTCTGATTAACATGACAGTATGAGACAATGTTAACGAAGGAATGTAGTGAGCTATCAAGGCACACATTACATTTTCTTCCCAGTTGTTCTTTGTATTAAAAATAAGTTATTATCTCAAATACAGAGCTGAAGGAGGGAAGAAGCCAGTGCTGAACCACTGTGTACCATACTCAAACAGGACAACAGGCTATATTCATTTTTATTCAAAATGGTTGCTGGAATAATTTAAATGTGTATGTTGTGTCTATGTGTTTAGCAGCTGACAGCTTAGTAAGAAGCCACACATACAAGTTACCAGGAACAGCACTACCCTAGCTGCTTTCTTAGACCTGTGAACAGCATCATTCCTGTTCCACTCTTTAGTCACAGCATGCTCACTTTCCAGCTCTCACACTCCCTTTCTTACCACTCTCTCAGGGCAAAGTTTTAACCCAAGCAGATACTGAGAACCTGTAATGGCTACTGTCCCAATCCCTGGCCTCTTCACTGGTTTGCTTCTATGCTGGATATTTCCCAGGGTGCTCCCCACCCTGCTGCATCAGTCTCTGCAAGCAAACACCAAGCTTGCCAGCAAATACATGCACTTCCCTTTTCACCAGATGGGACCCAAAACAACTGAAAGTTCTTCCTTCCTAAATCACTAATAAACAGGTGTTTAAGCTCTAGCCAGAGCTAGTATACTGCTCCTCAGCAGTCTCAATCAACACTAAATGCAGACATTTTCCAGAATTTAATCTATATCTTACCTGGTAATTTTTTTTCCCTGCACTTATTGACTGGTAAGATCAATAGTCCATCCTGTAACAGTTGCCTGGAACTTAGTAAAGGTAAGTTATTGTAGTAGCAGGTTGGACCAGTCTACCCTCTCCAACTAGGCTTGGAGTAAGAAGTTTGGTTTACATGAATGGAAGTCCTAAGGAAGCAGACTGCAATCAATGCAATAATCAATCTTTGTGGGAGCCACAAGCCAGTTAGCTCTATTCTATCGCTGAGCTTCTGGTGGTTTCCTGCTTCACCAGGCAGCACTCAGAAGTCTCTAGCCTTCTCTGCTCCTTTCTCCCAGTTGGAAGCCACAGTGAGTTTTTAACTCATCTGCAGTTCTGCAACTTCTGGGTTTCCTTTACCAGTACTTGTCTTTTCCACTGGCTGCTTTTTGAGGAATGGGAATGGGAGATAAGAGTTGGCAAGAAATTTGTCCTTCATATCAAGCGTGTGACAATCAAGTGGCCAATTATTTCAAAGTACTGCATTTCTTTATCTATGGTTGCATCAAATAGATTTCTGGTTTTACATGGTAAAAGCTGATTTACTAAAACTGCTTATTATGTGAATACTTTCCTTCCAAATAGGCATATAATGGGGACAAAAACATGAAAGATCAACCTCAAGGCATTTCTGAAGTTCATCCAGTTCCCTGCAGAGTTTCAAGTCCCAAACAGTCTGTAGAAGGGAATACAACCAACTCCTCGAATTGAGAGCTGAGTAAGATAAGACTGAGTGCTAGGGCATCTCTTATGATAAAGAAGAATGAGGTTAAAGCATCACACCCATTACTTCTGTACCAGGTGTGACCAGTTCCTCCACTTTGACAGCAAGGCTTTTTCAGCTTTTGTTACCAGAGCTAGGTTTACTCTGCAGGAAAATCTAAACAGCATAAAAACAACTGCAACTTAAGGCAGATTTCAATACCATATGAACTGGAAGGGCTGTAGGGTAGCTTTTACACAGAGTCATTCTGCATAGTCTTTTATGGCAACAGACAAATGAAAAGAAAGCAACATTTGCTCTGTGGACTGGAGAGAACTTATATTTCCTTTGTAGCATGTCCTGGTTCAAGAAGAGTTTGGCAGATCAGCCACTTTGGAGGTATTCCACTCCTAAACATGTTCATACACCTTTCTGACACATTTCCCAGAGATACACCCTGGTAACAAGGTTGAAGTAGGAAAGCCATTAGGAACTGGCCTGCACTGTGGAGATTAATACTTAATTGATTCATAGAATGATTTGGGTTGGAAGGGACCACAAAGATGATCTAGTTCCATGTCCATCTCCATGGGCTTAGATGCCGCCCACTAGACCAGGTTGTTCAAAACCCCATCCAACCCTGGCCTTGAACACTACCAGGGATGGGGCATCCACAACTTCTCTGGGCAATCTGTTCTAGCAACCTTCTGAGTAAAGAATTTCTTCATAACATCAAATCTAAATCTCTCCTCTAGCTTAAAAGCATTCCCCCTTTCCTGATCACCATCTGCCAACGTCAAAAGTCTCTCTCCCTCTTTTTTTATAAGCTCCTTTTAAGTATTGAAAGGCTGAAATTCTTTTACTGAAAGGCCATGAATACTTCACACATTCTTCTTGAAGTTCATTGCCCTGCATGTCATGGAGCAACTTTTATCTACTTTCATAGTATCTGCACAGAAGCCGCTCTTTCATATCAGTAGTGCCTCTTAAAATAAATTTTTGAATCTTAGGCTGAAAAACAGGACTATTAACACTTCACATCCCAAATGTTATTCAAAATACTTTAGGAGAACAGAGGCAAATAGGGCAGTTAGCCCAAAGTGCACATGTGACAGGATAGATTTTAATGTTCATCATCACTGGAATGTCATTTGCTTTCTCAGTTCACTGCCCAAAGGAACGATTTCAGTTTCTGGTCCTCAGGATTCAACCTGATATGTGAGGAAAGAACCACTGGAAGGCTTTTTAAAAAACCCAAAAGCACAACAAGGCAATCCAGTGGGCTTTGCTTCCCTGCAATGCTTCCTGAAGCAGCTCAAAGCCCTTGGTTGCTTGCATTGGAAGAGAAGCCTGCCGGAGTCAACAGCAAGCTTTCACATAGGTTACCACAGCTCACCAGTCCTCATACAAGGCAGAGCTGATTGAAAACGTCAGGAAGCAGAAGTACCTGTAATCATTGAGGAAGTGAAATATGCTACATCTTCTCCCAATCCTCTATGACAGCTTCTTGCCCTTGTCAGAAAAGGCAGCAAGGCCACTTCAAAGCTCTGCACAGCAGTACTGAAGCTGGTGCAGCTCAGCACCCTCAGGAGTGGGAGAGGCTTGGCTCAGCAGCAGGGGTACTGTACTGGGGGATGGCAGGAAGTTCCTACCAACAGAAAATCACCTGTGGGTGACTGAAAGGACTGACTATGTCCCTGAGAGCCCAGAAGGCAAGTACCGTATCTTCCTGCAAACAGGAGAGACACAGCATGGGCAAGCTCACAGTGGGGGCAGGACTGAGGAGGCTGAAGACTTGCTAGCTCTGTTACTTATGGGTTGCCTGCAGCAATTCTAACTCCTCTAGCCTGGAAAACCTTAGTTACAATAAACAGTCCTACCACAGTCTCCTATTAAGAGAGTATAAAATCCCACACAAACCTAATGCCTCTGGATCCAGGCCTCCGGTACCATGGAGATCTCTCACATGCCTTTTTAACAAACTACAGTGCCCAGGGACAATTACTAGATTTAACACACAAATTCCAACTACTGCAAGTCTCAAAGGCTCATTCCCATCGTCCCATTCACAGCAAGGAGAAACCAGTGAAGGCTCAGACGTGATTAGGATGCCAGTCACATTTACTGCCTTATAGCAGTGCCCAGCTTCAGCCCACATTTCAGCGTAAAGGAACTCGAGACTAATGTACCCGTCATGAAACAAAACTGGATGATTACAGCAGAAGATGCACCAGGTTATTTGCACTGACATTTTCCTTTGTGCTGCAGAAAAACTTGTGCACAGAGTGCATTTTGATGTTAAATTACAGTGATCACCATGCTGCAAGGTAGTGGCAAAAAGCTACCACTTGAACAGGTTCTTAACTGCTCCAAGGATGCCAAATTCTTTTGTAATTCTTCAAAGAGCAAAATCCTAAATTCTTCATGAAAACCTCCAGATACAATAGTCACTGTTTTCTGACCCATCCACTAAAGTCTTAGACTAAAATATTAATAGTTTTTAATTTAACTGTCACAGTTGCCTCTCAAAGAGCACCCACTGCACTGAATAACTAGTGATAAAACAGCTTGCCTGATCACAAAGTCTGTTTTAAAAAGATAAGAGTTCCTTAAAGGGCTTAAACAGCTCTCCTATTGTTCAGGCCTTTCCCCATGAACTCTCAAGAGCAGCCCAAATTCACAGATCAGTGATCAGCTGATGGCAAAAATAGAGGCAGTTTATTAATGCTCTCTGATCAAGAGTATAGCTTTTTCCACTCAGGCTACAAGTAGATACTTTTAGCTTTTGAGGTCCCCAGTTCAATCTCTGGAAGCCAGCCATGACACAGACCAAATGGCTCAAACAACAACTGAATAATCTCCAGCCCCTGAGATGGCCAGAATAAAGAGTATACAGTGTTTGCCATACTTGCTGCTATCATGAGTCCTGACAGAAGCTCCCATCACCCTGTTGTGATGGTGAAGGCATTCTTACAGTTTTCCATCTCCTAAGAAGTCCCACGATTGCATTACTGATCTTGTACATATATATATGCATGCATGTATGTAAATGTATATTAATTCTCTGATATATATTTATTTTCTTTTTGTTGGAAATTCACAATCATTCAGGGAAGGCCCAGAAGAGTCAGGCAAGGTCTTGTACAATCCACAAAAACCTAAAACGACTAAAAGCACTGGTCATTGCCTTGTGAAGAAATTAATTCAGGCTTTTATGACTTGGTCACACACACAGTCTGTCAGTGACCTGCAGCATTTTGGCGTAGTCCAGTCACACACAAGCCTATTCACTTATTGACATTTGATAATAGAGTTCCAGGTGGGCAGTTGTTCTCAGCCCTATACATAGGTGATACACTGAAGTTTCTGCTTCTTACAGCCTGAGGAGACAGTCTTCACTTGAACAAGTGCAGGCAAGCCAGAGAAGCTCAAACACAGAGGTCAGAATAAAAAAATTAAAAAGGCAATAAAGCAATACAATAGACCAGGCACAGAATAGGGAAGGCAGCAGGCAGCTGATCAAGCTCACACATTCATTCTGTTCCAAGCTGCAACTCAAAGGGTAATCTAGTAAATATTTTAGGAAACTTCTAGAGAAATACCATTAATTACACAAAACACTATCAAAGTAGACTCCATCTCACACAAAGTACATTGTGGACTTCAGGGAAAGGTGAATCTTTGCATGAAAGAATGTGCCCAGTTATGCAACTCATGCAGAGAAGCTCCACTTTGACTCCACCCAGAGACCAGCTCACACCTGGAGCAAGGAGTATCTGGACGTTGTCATTTTAGCCCACACACTGCAGTTGTGCATTCTGCTCTCATTCCTTCCCAAGAATGACTTGAGTCACCCTCTGTAAGGCTTAGTGACTTCTTAGTGATACTTCAATTCCAGGGTGGAGTGGGAGGCTCTGCTTGGGTTCTGTATTGCAATCAATTACCATTATAGCAGAAATTCCTTTGTGCATATTAGACCGCCGGTTGATTTGAAGGGGAGAAAAGTTCATTTCCAGTTTCAGAAAGTAGGGAGCATCATTTCTATAAGAAGGGTCAAAAAGCGAACAAAAAGGGCAGATATTTCCTAGGGCCAGGAACAAGTGTCTGGCAGTGGTCAGCTAACCTCGCCTGCCCCACCAAGCCCCGAGCCTTCTTGCATGCCTGAAGAACTGAAGCAAGCAAAGAACACATAGTTGGCACAGAAAGTGGTGGAACAGGTTAATGCGTTTGGGCCACGCTAGCTTCACTTATCGATAGCTTTGCAGAGATCATGCAACCCTCCTCCCGTGCCCAGTGACAAATCAGACTGCCTTCTCAAGCACTGGATATTCAGGCCCACTAATACCCTCCCTGTTTATCAGCTTTCTCCTGCCCTAGGCTGGAGAGGACACGGTAACCCCAGCAGCCTGCCAGGGGCCGGGTGACACGGCCGCAGGCAGCGCCCCTGGTGCCTGCCCCTCAGCCTCCCCTCCCTGCTGTCGGCAGCCAGAAGAGAGGACAAACAAGGACAGAACTGTCCCATCTGCCGAACTTCTCTATCCAGCTGCCCGGAGTCCGGCTCACACACCGGCAACACGGCCGCCCGAGACAAGGGATTGCAGCCCCGGGAGCGTGGGCCCCGGCGCGGCCCCTTTCCCCAGGGGGTCCTGGGAGCCGCTTTATCCCCACTCTCCAAAGCGCTGCCAGCGCCCGCGGCTCCGGTTTCAGAGTGGGAAGCGGCTCTGCGCGGATCCGGCACAAAGAGGCCCCTGTCCCCGCGCCGGAGCGGAGGCGCGGGCTCCGGAGGGAGGGAGGGGGAGCCTCGGCAGCCCCCAGT
>WEIU01014623.1:5492-17264 GCA_013389925.1 Aegithalos caudatus
GATGCAAAATTTATTCCAAATGAGACTGATTCTAAAATGAGGAGAATTAAGTAGCATGGTTTATGTTACATGTTTGGGGTCAATCTCTGTGCCTGTGAAACAGGGTTGCTTATACCTAATAAAGTACATTGATTCTAATTAATGATTATATTTTAGTATGGCTATGTATTTTAAGCATGTGTGTACATGCATGTTAAATCAAAATATTTGGGAAAATTCAGTCTGGGGATTCTGATGTAAGGAGTTGTCCACAAGCAGTTGTGTAGGCGTGTCTTCATTACTAATAAAAGTCTTTTTCCTTCTTCAAAAGGACATGTAAACAGTCTGTAAATTTTCAACAGAGGTTTGCGTATTTCTGGTGGAGCAGTGTGCTGTGCCAGACAGTTAGCACTCTCTCCATTCATCAGCAAATGGTGAATCATAAGCTGCTGGAAAGCAGAAAAAATAAGAAACTTTGAAAGTTGAAACTTTGCAGCTGTGGTTTGATAAAGTTTGTAAACTGAACATACATATAGGTAGGAACTAACAATGACCAAAAAAAAAAAAAAAGAATATTAGAGAAAAAATCTCTTCACATGCATCTGTTGCCAAGGTAATCACTGTATGTATGTCTTCAAACAGGTACCTTTTGGGGGTCTGACTCCCAACTTGTGCACCTCACACCAAGATGTCAACTGAAACGGACAATAGAAACACACTATGAAAAATATCAGTGTATTACAAACAGATACGATTTTCTGTGTGTCCATACTAGTGGTATCACTGTCTTCTCTGAAAGTGAGAAGTGAGGTCTGGACATATATGCAGTAAATAAATATTTTTGACATTTGTGGACCATCTCTCAGATTCTTACAGCAAGGTCTGAAGGAAAAATGTCCTTAATGTCTCTTTAGCGTTTTCTTTTTCCGTTCTGTAAGTCCATCATGAATTTCTCACTCCATCCTCTGTTAGGTCCATTCTGAAATCACTCCTGTCCACTAAGAGAGAAATAGCTCAATTTTTTTTTCAGGCTGCCTTTTTTTTTTTTTAAATCTTTTTTTTTTTTTCCTTCTTGACTGGTCTGTCAGGCATCCAAATGAAGAAAACTTTCTTCAAAAATGAGCAAAACTCTCACTTTTTAATTAAAATTTTGCTGTTTAGGAAGCGATCATGAAACAAGTGAGTTTAAGGGAAGTTTTGTCACTATTTTTTTCTTCTCCCTCACATCAAGAATATGTCATAAAATATAATATGGTTTCTTTCATGTATTCACTGGGACTTTCAAAAGAATGCTTTGAGGCTTTCTTTCATACTCTGCTTATAGTGCTTACATAACTTTTATAGTCTATATAATATATAGTTTTCTGTATTTCTTTTTGAATTCTATATTAAAAAATACATTTTGCAATTAATTATATGTATGTTATCATAGAAGCATAGAATGGCCTGGGTTTAAATGGAACACTAACACCCTGCTGTGGATAGGGATACTTTTCACTAAACCAGGTTTCTCAGGACTCCTTCCAGCCTGGCCAAGAACACTTCCAGGGATAAGGCATCCAAAACTTCTCTGGGAAACCAGTTCCAGTGCCTCACCACACTCACAGTAAAGAATTTCTTCCTAATATCTAATCTAAATCTACTCTTTTCAGTTTGAAGCCATTCCCCTTGTCCTATCACTACATGCCCTTATAAAAAGTCCCTCTCTATCTTTCTTGCAGGGTCCTTTCAGGTACTGGAAAGCTGTGATTAGGTCACTCCAAACAAAGCCTTTTCTTCTGCAGGCTGAACACACCTGATTGCGTAGCCTTTCCTTGGAGCAGAGGTGCTCCATCCCTCTAATCATCTTGGTGGCCTCCTCTGGAGTCACTCCAGCAAGTCCTTGTCCTTCCTGTGCTGGCACCCAGAGCTGGATGCAGCCCTGCAGGTGGGGTCTGAGCAGAGCAGAGGGGCAGAATCCCCTCCCTGGCCCTGCTGCCCACGCTGCTTTGGATGCAGCCCAGGACACCTTTGGCTCTCTGGGCTGGGAGTGCCCATGGCTGGGTCATGTCCAGCCTCTCCCCCAGCAGCACCCCCAGGTCCTTCTGGGCAGGGCTGCTCTCCATCTGTTCATCCCCAGCCTGGGCTGATACTGGGGACTGCCCTGACACAGGTGCAGCACCAGCACTTGGCTGTGTTAAACCTCATGAAATTCCCATGGGCTCACTCCTCAAGTTTATCCAGGTTCCTCTGGATGGGTCCCATCTTTCAGCTGTGCCACTCATCTTAGTTTCATCTACAAACTTGCTGAGATTGCACTTGATTGCTTTGTTTGTGTCATTAATGAAGAAATTAAGTAACAGTGGTCCATAACAGACCCCTGAGGGACACCACTTGTCACTGATGTACATTGGTACACTGAGCCATTGAACACTACCCTCTGGATGTGACCACCCCTCCAATTCCTTATCCATCTAACAGTCCACCCAAAGAATCTATGTCTCTCCAATTTAGTGAGAAGGATGTGGTGGGGGACTCTTTCAAAGACTTTGCAGAAGTCCAGAATGGATGTATGATAAAATATATCAATTAGTTCAAACAGAAAACAAAGCAATCTTCTTAATCTTTTGATTGAAAATTAATAATCTTCAGTAATTTTTCCTTTAGGAAAAGCTAAAACTAGATATTGAACTTTTCCAGAACCACAAATGCAAGGTTCAATCTTGTAAGTGCTTGTATGTGCACAGCATTACTCCAAAGGGTAGTCAGGAGTTCAAAGTGAAGTCTGTTCAATTATCAGTCTGATTGAGTACTCAGGTGTTTAAAGTGTTTAACCAGGATTTCATAATAGAAGCTATGTTTCTTGATGCTGTAAATCTGTAACTATGTCAGTTCTTATTGAGAAAAAAAATCATAATATTTAGAGTTGATCAGTAGTACAAAAAGCTGTCTCTACTTTCATCATGCAAGATTTAAAATGAGCTGGATTCAGAAATCTTCACGGTTCCTTTGTTTTAATTTCTGCAGATACTGAGGCAATCTAGCTTCACTGGCATTCATTTTTGCTGAAACTAAAAGTAAAATTCAGAGAAGTATTTGTATAATGTGTTAACAATTCTATTCTATCAGAATATTTGTCACTGAAACAATGCCTTGTCACTTAGTAAACCAACAGCAATTAGACACCACAATTCAATTCATTCACATGAAGTAAGAAAATGTCCAAGAGAATGATTTTGCAGCGTTGGAGAAAAAGTGGCAAAGTAAAATGAGAATTTTTAATTGGTCCTAATGCTGGATTTTTGGTTTAACTTCCATTACTTTCAATCAGATTTAATATGTTCTCTCTTCCTGGAGTAAAGTCAGTGTAACTTACTGGTTGGAAATTATTTGCAATAGTAAGTAAGAAAATTAGAATAACTGATTAAAGAAGCATCATGATAAAAACAAGCATGTAAACATAAAATAAATTTAAACAGAGGTTTCAAAATCCAAATTAGAAATAAACTGTACAACTACTTTACCCTAACTGCCTCATCATTGTGCGAAGCAGTTAAAATATTCAGATCAATATTATGGTCTTTAAAAGAAACTGCTGAATCAGAGCAGGAAATTTGTGTTATTCTGAAAACTGAGATGTCATAAAAAAACACTCTACTGATCACTTTGAAGGAAGAAGCATGATGGAAGTACACCATAATCTACTGGGAAATAAAGATCATGCATGACACACAGAAATCATATACATAGATTATGTTTCATTTAAAATAATAATAAAAGATAAAGCAGCTAAGGAAAGCTTTAGGGGTTTTTGGTATTTTTTGTAAAGAATGGTTACTTTTCAAGGACTAGCAGGAATACTTAATGAAGTACTAAAACTTCTGAGACCAGGTTAGGGGTAGGACTAGGTTTAGGTTAAGTTAGGTTTAGGTTTAGGTTATGGACAGGGAGAAAGCTGGTGACCTTAGAAAAGGCTGCTATGAGACAATTTTCCAACTCAGAATTTCCCCTGGGGCTTCAGTATATCCTGTGGCTGAATTTTCCTTCAAGGCTTAGGATCAGTTAGGAGAACTATCCTCCTTCCTTTTGGGAGGATATCTCTGACAGGTGAGATCTGTTTGAGAAGCCTCCCCTGACCTTGCATCTCTTTGAGGAAGAGCTGGAAGAAGCTGCAGGAAGGGTTCCCACCTCCCCGACTGACAGTTGCGTGAAGTAGAAGCTCTCACACTTGTCTCAGGCGCTCACATTTGGTTCAGTCATTGAGCATGCAGTCCTAGATTGAACCAAATAGCATGCTGCAATGCAGCCATGCCTGTGCCTGTGATTGTGCCTTGTTGGTCTGGACTGTGACCCTAACCCATGGGATCACTTTCTGACTTCCTGACAGGACTAAGTCCTTTTGTTGGTGAGGCCATGGCTTCTCCCTGCCATGCTGTCGTACTTGGCTTCCAGATTGTCTTTTCCCTGCTAAGGAACAGCTGCCTTTATTGTTCCCTGAGAGACATATGAGACCCACAGGAAGGGTGAAGAGATTGAGGAAATAAAGTGAGGGCTTCTGTGAGAGTTCTCCCAAATGCATCTTTTCACAAGGGACTTCTGCATGTCCCACAGGTCTCCCACACTTGGAGTAAGGCTATAGGGAGAGCAGAAGTTATGACTCCCGTGAAAAGAGTGGGGTTGCAAAGAGCTGGACAAGCTATAGCAGCACTGTGGCTTATATGGGGACTCTCTCCCACCTACTATTTCCAACGATAGCTTCAGCATGTCTCATGCCAGAAATCTCTGCCCAGATTTAGCACAAGGGCTAGATTTATGGGCAGAGAGTCAGATATATTTTTTTAGACAAGTGTTTTAAGGCTTAGCTGCCCAGTGAGTGGCTGCTTCCCACATTTCTTAAAATTGTCACAATACATCCAGGGGAGGTTTTCAGTTTAAATTAAAGCCTGTTGTTCATTGAAAAGGCTTCACTGATGTGAGAGTTTCCAGTTTGAATTACATATTGAATTTTCTATATGAGTTAGAAAAATGCTCTTGAGGACCATTTTTATGATAATATTTATAATACTTCTGTAATATTCTAGTATTTTTACAGTATTTATAACATTTATATATTGATAGATTTTATGAAAAATTGAAGATTGCCATTTTGGCTTGGAAAAAAGTTCTCATAGCAGTGGTATACTACTGTTCAGAATGCCTACCATTTACCCTTAAATATAGTTATGGGATTAAATCAACAAAATTGATTGAGAATTACATGAATATACTATAAGTAAGGTATAAATTTGTCTTCTCAGAGGGAAAAATAAAGAGGAACTTACTGAGTATCAAAGTACATTGGAGTTCTTGGACATGAGGAAATACAATGTAATGTTCTTCAGTCATGATTAAAATATTTTCATAAGATACCACTGAGATATATAGGGTTGCATATAATACTACTGCACAAATAGATTGATATCTGATGCAGTATTGACACTATAATTTGATAAACCCATTCAATAGTAATTTCAAGACTGAATACATGCCTTCCCTACTTTACTTTTTTGGCTGTGTTTATTTGTTTGGTTTAATTTGGTTTGTCTAGTTAGAATTTCTAGAATGACAGCGATATGAGGTCTAAACTGAATGTAGGCATTAGGCAAGAAACTTTGCAGGATATTTCAGCATGTCATTGTTTATTTTAATTTGAAGTTAATTAATGTGAGATCTCTGGCACTATAAAGACAATGAGTGCCATCTATAAATGCTAATATAAATCAATAAAGAGGAGGAGGAGGTTAAGTGATTTATGTTGGAACTGAGCCACCATGTAATAAGTGATGCTCATAACAGCCTCAACAATGAATGGGAAATCAAAACATTAAACAGTGCAAGCAAGAAGACCATCCTATTTTGCTTAAGATATTCTATTTGTAATTCATTTTTATCCTTTTAAAAGGTAGGTTAAATCTTTCATTTAAATAGACATCTTGCCTAAGAAAGGGCTTCTGGAGTTTACCCAATGTTTCCATGCCTTTGAGTTGTTGCCAGCTTTGCCTGAAAAATAACAAATGTAGTCGCCAAAAGCTACAAGAAATAATATTACCGTTAAAAGAGTACTACAGGTACAAGTTTTAGGTATGCACTGCTTTTCATATCTATAGTAGAGTTGACTTTGTTATTAGTATTTCATTTTCATTCCCTTCTATTACTAAAATAGGACTTCAGAATTGTTTTCCTTATCTCTCTTGAAGAATAAGAACAAATAGTTCTACTTTTGAGCATTGATTGGCACATTATGGAAACATCGAAAGAGTCTGTATGAGTAGGGCTGCATTGACACACTGAAAGCAGGTCTAATATTTCTCCAGAGATTTTATTTATTTATTCTCCTAATTTCTCCTAATGTCAGCACACACAGATGAGAATTTCACTCTTCCTATAGTTGTCTTAATAACTGTATTTTAATTAATTTTCAACATAAAAGATTTAAAGTCTTCTTTCTGCATACACAGTTTAGCTCATAAAGGGAAAAAAAAAAGGAGGGTGAAAGAAACAGTTTGACACTTAGAAAGTCTTAGAGATACCCATTCTTTGCCAACATTTGGAAGAGAGATGAAATCTGAATATTTTTCTGGGTAACAGAGAAATTTCACCAAGACTAAACAACTGGTAGAACTTGACAGAAAATGTTGTCTTCGGAAGTGTCCCTGTGTCAGAAGGCTGTCAGGTGAACCATTTCTCTTTTCCAGGTACTATTATTTGAGTGCAAATCAAAATGAGACGGCCAAGTCCACTGCAGATTCTGGAGTCACTGAAATTTTGGCTGTTTTGTATTCCAGAAGGTATTGTCATGGAGATTTATGACCATGGAATTGAAGCACACATGAATGACACCTGTGGTAGAACAATAAGTTTGTAGATGGGGGTATTTTACAACAGTTCACAGTCTTCTTACCAAATTTGACCCTTTTGAGTAAGAAAAAAATAATAATCACAGACTGTTTCAGAAGAAATTTAGGAGAGCTATAGATTCCTAGAAGAGGTGTAAGTCAGTTTTTGTGTTCCTCATACCTACCAGTCTGTCCACTTCCTGAGGAAGCTCCCAGGGATTCAGGCAGCTGCTTTTTTAATAGTCCAGAAGAACAGAGGTCACAAGATTGTGTGTGACACCAGCATGATTAACAGTGAATACCATTAAATTGAGACAGAGGTCATAGAAATTTGCCTAGATCAATAACCAATCCTTAACAAGGATCGAAGATATTAACAGGCTCCCCAGGGAAGTGACCACAGCACCAGCCTGACAGAGTTCAATAAGCATTTGTGCAATGGTCTCAGTGCGATTCTTGTGACTGTCCTGTTCAGGCTGGGAGTTGGACTTCGATGATCCTTGTGGGTGCCTTCCAGCTTAGAATACTCTGTGATTCTATATTCTTGCAATTTATGAAATTTGTATGAGTGACTTTTTGATAAAAGATTCCAATAATGGAAATTTCTCAACAGCTTCCTTCCAGATACCTTGGCCCAAGAGTAAGTTCACATGATAGTTAAAGTGTTTTTGTTTCCTTTATAATATTTCATTTTCTTGTCACAGTGTACTAGACATTATAATATCATGCTAGATATAGCAACTTTTTTGGCTTGAGAATTGTTTAAATCTATATTGTAGGTGAAAATATTACACTTTTTTACCTTTTAATTGGGTCAAATTTTCAAAGTTTTGTGGTTTTATAGCAATTTATTTTTGCTTAACACAGTTTGAAGTTCTTTACTTTCCCCTTGAGAGAATTTTCCTCCATGATTAGTGTTTGGACTTATTTTGATATCCTTTTGGGAAGAGGGTTCTCTATTTAGATGACAGTGGAACTTACCCTTGACTCAGCTGTCCAAGGATGATAACCTCAATGCCACAAATTCTCTCCTACTTGTCTTTAAGTGGACATAGAAGGTGCTTGCCAGTTTTGTTGCATTTATCAGTAATGTCTACTAAGAATTTCAGAAAGTTATCGTCATGTCTATGGAACTTCATTTCTTTACCAGTTTCTGGGATTCTACTGCTCATGTTGACTGCCTTCATCAAGGGTGGGAGATTTTCAATTATGTTGATAGGTTTTAATGCTGCATTTTGAGCTGTAGTGGAGCCAGCCCTTGAAACAATAACGTTGAAGATAGACAAAGGGTCAGACAACTCTTTCCATTAGCCTAAGATTAATAGCTCTAGTCTGAAGTAGGATTTGAAGCTACAAGGTCTGTCCAAACACTCCCACTCTCCAAACTGTCTGGATAGATCCTGAGCTTTGAGGGGTGTGTTGACTAATAGTGCTTTATAGAAATGACCTTTCATATGAAGTAGTTTAAGTAACAGACTGCTGTCCTTCTAGAAACACTTTTCTGCCTTTTCTAGCTTTTATTTTCCAGCATTCTTTCCTTTGCATGGATGAGAGGATAACTGTTTGGATATGTGAAATGATGATTTATTGTCAGGATCATTATAGTAGTGTTAAAAACAAATAACTCACCAACTGTCTGTTCTCTTAAACATGTGGTATCTGAGTGCTTCAGTGTTCTGTTCAAAGCAGAGACTTTATCTTTGTTCATACAATAAAAAAGAGCCCCTTTACATTATTTACTTTAGTTTAGATTACCGTGTTTCCAACTGTCATAAGTATGTCAAAAACACAAGATTAAAACATTATATTTTACTTGCCAAACCAAGAAATAAAAGAATGGTTGGGTAATATTCTAGGAATTAAAAACATTTGACTGTTTAAATGTAGCTGTTTCTAAAGCAACAAAAAGAAAAGAAAAAAAACAAAAACAAAAACAAAAACAAAAACAAACAAACAAAAAAAAACAAAAAAACAAAAAAAAAACCAAAAAAAAACGGAAGAATGAAGGGCAGCCTGCTCCCCTTTAGCAGAAAATGACGTAGTATTTATATTTCTGGCAAACTAATTTTAAGCTCAGATTATCTAATCTCCTTTTTCTCTCTTGATCTGTGTGGGATGTTGTTTGTAGAATATTCTGAGTTGGAAGGATGTGGGAAAGGATCATTGAAGCCTGTTCCTGATCCTCCACAGCAAACCCGCAAGAATCATACCATGTGCCATGTTCCAGGTCTTAGCTGATTGTATTTAAATATGCTATATATTATGAAAGACTTTGGAAGAAACACCTGGAAATGCTAATATTGTGTGGTGACAGCAAAATGCTGGAATAAAAGAGGGAAGAAGCAGGATATCCTGGCAGTTCTGCAATTCACCAAGTCTGTTATTTCTGCTCTGTCTTTATAATGGGCATAAAATATGAGCTGGGAGTATGATGTCAATGCATCCACTTTCAATAATTGATATGATAAATAATCTCAACCTCCTGACACTTTCTGTATCTTCTCACATCTCAGGAAACTTCATTCATCAACCACATTTGAAATGTTTAAGTAATCTCAGTGATGTATGAAGCACTGAAACTCCCTTGTTAGAAATCTATGCTACTAACATTCTATCAAATTAAAAAGCCACTGAGCTCTTGTGCATAAAATTATCATAAATTATCTCTGAAGGTTCATTGCTGTTTGGAATGTTTAATTGCTCACTCAGCTGAACTTCAGTGGCTCAAGATTATTAATCAATTTGTCAGAAGGTTTCTCATAATGTCATCTTTTACACTGCGGTTCTATGCAAGAAAAACCCATGTGCAAGACACTTCTATGCAGCAAATCAAAAATATCCATGCATACCTTTTACAATATTCATTTCATGTATTTATAAAAGTATTTTTCAGTTGTTGATTTCTCACAGAACATAAGAAAAATGTAATTACCTCAGTCTAATTTATCTGGATGGAAAACTGGATCCTCAAAAATATATTTAAAAGTAAAATGGAGACAGATAATAAAATGGAACTATTAAATGATTTAATCTCAGCCTAATGTTGATTTTCCTTGCTAAAGTAAATATTTTGTTAACTGCAATAAAGATGTTTTGAAAATGTCATACCTTAAATGTACAGCAATCTTCAGCAATTTTTCTTATCACAGAATGCATTTTTACTTTAAAGTAATTTTTCAGGAGAGAATTTGACTTTGATAACTTACTAAACTGATGTATTTCCTCTTAATTGAAATGTGTGTTCCATGATTTGTTTTGAATATTTTTTTACATTTTAGCAGTTATAAATTCATATAATCTATACTGTTTCTTTTGTTTTATAGATGCAACGGTGTATAAGACTTTAATAGTGGGTTATTGGTAATGTTTCTATTTGTAATTTTTTTTATCCATCAATTCTTTTAAGAGCAGCACTGAAGTAGGGGATTCTGCATTTCCTGTTCTAGAGAATAGAAATTAATTTTAGAGAAACATATATAAGTCTCTTGAAGCCACTTTATTTTCTTAAGCTGAAAAAGTTTCAAAATATAAAGACTGGAAAGATCATGGAAATGATCCACTTTTGCTACTCCATGAATGATCATCATATTATTTCCTATAAATTTGGAAAGATAGACGATGAAAGCCAACATATAGTTAATAATTGTCAAGTATCTATTTGATATTAAGTATTTATGCAATATATCACATCATGGTATTTCTACCAAAAACTGAAAATGAAGGAAAAATATCAGGGTTTTTTTTCAACTTCTTGCATAAAATTAAATATTGGAATGATAAATATTCTTGTGTGTCTAAAAATTGATTCAGTTATGAGAAATATGCTATGAACTGGCATTAGTACTTTTTTCTTCATGCATTTTTACTGTATTGCTTCAAAGCCTTTCTTAAAATGTATTATGTCCTTTGGCTGATAAAATGGGAAACAAAACAGAAGTAACAAATGCATCTTATGCACTTTCTGACATCTGGGGTTATGAAAGCCCATCACAACAAACGTAAAACAGATCCTTGGTACAATTTCATCACCATTACCCATCTCCATTACAACAAAACTTCTAACACCAAGAAATATAGATTGTCATTATTTTTGGCTTTGATTCAACCCCAAAATGATATGCTGGAGATTGAGTATAAAATCTTCTGAAGAAATAGGAAGAGAAGCCAGATCTTCAGATTCCCAATAATATATCTTAACACATGAATCCTTCTTTCATCACCCTGCTCAACAGTGATGCCTTACAGATGAACAACTGAGCTGTGATTAAATAGCTTATAGACTTTTCAGCATTTGTATCTTTTTTTTTTTTTAATCTTTTCATTATACACGTCTGCCATAGCATATATTAACACTAGGAAAATATAGAAATTAGAAATGCAGAGATGAACATGTTTAACATGCGGTATGGATGTGGCAGATCACAATTTCTAGAAATGTTCAGTTCTGCAAGGTCTTTATAGTTCTTCCTTTATCCAACATTTATTTATCCAGTCATTGATTACTTAAAATCCACTTGGATGAGAACATACATGATCCCAAACCTGCACATACTTGGCTTAAATTAGCTCAGAACCATACTGAAAACAAACTCATCAGTAGGAATTGAGACTGTCAGTGTTTCAGTGAAAAAGTAATTGAGGAGCAAACAGGGAGTTTGTATATTAAAAAAAAGGTTATGCATTTCTGGCCACGTACAGTGAAAATGAAAGAGGTGCTCTAATTAACTCATTGATAAATCAATAGGAGTGAATGATAACTAGCATAGTTTGGATGTCAAGAATACAGAAGCTTATTTTGTGTGTAATAAAATAAAGATCAAGACACATAAGTTAGAGTTCACAGCTTTACTTGTCTGCTAGTTTCTTCTCCTTTCACAACACCATGCCTCTTCTCATTTAATCATGAAAGCTAGAATAACTTCGTCATTCAACCATTTAG
>WEIU01014624.1:0-26080 GCA_013389925.1 Aegithalos caudatus
TGTTGAAAGGTGAACGAGCCTTGATGACCACCCCTTGGATCTCCAATTTATGAATCATCTCATGGACAGGAATCAGAGTCTCTGTTGGTGCAGTGGAGCATCTCCCAATGGGCTGATATCATTCTATCAGTCATANCAGAGGGAGGGGGCAAGGGAAAACACTGCCCCACCTAATTTCAACAGTTCATGAAGATGGTGATAGAACACATACTTTGGGCACATCTTACATTGTAACCTAGGACACCCTCCCATAGGAGGGATAACATTACATGAACTCAAATGGCAGAGGCAATACAAAGGTAGTTTGTTTGAAGCACTGTAAAAACCTTATGAGATCACACACACACGTACACTGCTGAGAGAACGTGTAAACAAAAAGAAATGTCTTGTATAAGCTGCTACAGCATTCTTAATAAGGAAGCTTTCATTGCTGTCAATCTTAGTTAGTCATTACCTTCATTGTTAATTATAACCCTCCCAACTTTTATTCCATATGATTCTTAAGATCCAGGCTTTCTGACTGAGACAGTCTTTAAGGCCACAGTACAGAAACCTCTGAGATAGAAGTGCCTGTCTATAAAAAAGCTACATGTAAGTCAGCCCAATTAGCCAGGTAAAAGTCTCTGTGACCAACTTAATGGGTAAAGACTCAATCTGCTCCTAATAACTTTAATTTTAATATTTTCTTCTAATACAAAATTATTGCTTCATACTATTTGTAAAACTTAGCAAATATAAGACAGATGAAAATTCTAAAGATTTAGTAGAACTTCAGAACAGTATTTCACTTTGACTGAAGTCACAGGATTCTAAAGTAGGAAATGGGAGTGGGCATTGACAGTAGACAATGTACAATTTGTTCAAGCAAGGATTTACTTGTGAAAACTCTTACATAGGAAAAACACTAATGAAAACCCCTTCATCCTATGATGCAATATCCATGCTTCTGCCTAGGTCTTACATGCACATAGATCTTCTGGTTGCTGATTTCAGTGGCCTCTGTCCAAACTTCAGTTCTCGGACTGAAGTATACTTTGCCACTGAGTACTTGCTCTTCACGTAAAGATGGTGTAATGATTTGTATGTTGTGTAGACATTTTGTACTCGTTAGTAATACAGAAGTATTTCTGTACTTTGAGCATCATCTGAAAGACCATCTGTACAGTTTTCAGAATTAAGTAATGTGCAAAAAGAAATCCATCCATGTTCCAAAGTTTACTGAGGACATAATTTATGATTGCTTATGTACAGTGCTCCCTTTTCAGCTTGAGAGCACTCTTAACAAATACCTAGATTCATTAGGATGTCTCTCAGGATTTCAGAATTCCTCTTGGGACTGCACATTGAGGAAACATTATAAGCTTCCTCATTCTCTAAAGAGATGAAATGTTATGGAAAGGCTGGTTTATCTGAACAGCAACTAGGAAACAAGGTCAATCTCAGAAGTGAGCTACCAGACAAATTCAGAAACAGCACTCTGAACAGCAACCCAGATCTTATGACTGAATTTCAATCTGCCTTAGGTAAAATGCCATGTCCTTCCACAGAACTGGTCAATTAGATTAGAAATCTGGTACAGAATAATATTTGATGAAAAATTTTCTATGAAACCCTGTGCACAGTCTTAAGCAGCAGCTCAAACAGATCTGAAGGTCACTACTGACTATTTAGAGTGCTGCACTGATAACAAACTGGTAGGGATAATTTGGTTTGGCTTTTGGCAAGGAAATACTTCTAAAGGTTATCACAGACTATCGCAGACAGATTGTGAAGTTTGGGGAATGAGCAAGGGGAGGGATTCTGGGAAGGAAGAAGGAAAAGACTGGAAATAAATGACAGGTCGGAACCATTTATTATCTTGAGAATTGGATTTCCCCACTGTAGTAATAACCTGACCTGATTCAATGGAAATTACTTCAAGGCCAGGGAAAGGCAAACAAAAGCACAGATCAGAAAGCTGCAAACAGAACTGGCACTGCAGGATTGGGATTTCATCACCTCTAGGAAAGAGTTTGAGCATTTCCCACGGGGAATACCAAAACAATCTCCCTTGCCCTACAGGCACATGACTGGATCCAAGCCAATTGCAGAGGAGAAACCAATCATTTGCCCTTCCAGTAAGGGGTACTGACAGCTCTCAATAATGCCATGCCCACAGCAGTTTTCAAGGTTGAACTCAGAAACTACTCTAAAAATAATTGGCAGTTGCCAAAATAAATACTCTGAATGTTCTATTTGTTTCATAGCTGTATGTTTGTTTCTACCATATTGGTATGAAAAGCTGTGGCACTTCTAATTAGATGCCTCTAATTCTAAGTTCCTATAAAAATATTTGCTACAGAGTCTTAGGAAGGATGGAAAGAGTCCACCACTATCATTCTTTCAGTTGCTGTTAGATCTAGCTGGAAATTCACCCACAGAACAATTCTCCAAAAGAGCAGTAACTTGGCAGTGTTGTGTAAGGGTCTTTGGCAACATTAATTTTGTATCTGTTCTCTACAGAAGTATTTTGTTTTGAACTCAAAGAATTCAATGTTAATCTTTTTTTTTCATCCAATAGAATTAAAAATCTTGGGTTTAACACTGCTGAAGAAGTCACAAAATCCCTTGATCTAGTAACAAAAAAGATCTTTACCTTGATCATTTAGAAAATTAATTGTAATAAATAAGAAAAATCTCAATTTTTCATAATTTTTCCAAAGAAAAGATTTCTTAGAACCTTTATGTAGAAAAAAATTTAATTTTGTTATTACATTGTAAAAGCAGGTGAGATTGATGGAATTACTGGTATCATTTCACTTTCTATGGCGCATAGTACATTCTTAGAAATTTTAAATCAGAGACCATGTCGCTTGCCAGACACAACAGGGAACTGGAAGCTGCAAACATCCATCCTGGGTCTGACACAGACTCACTGCTGCTCACCTCCCATCTTCTTGCTCACCCACAGCTCTCAGGGAGCCTGTGGGAGGCTGGGAAATGCCTGGAATGCAGACACGTGGCTCAAGAGGGCAATTTCATCTTTCTTCTTCCTCCTGTACGGGAACTGGGAGAACTACTAAGCTACAAATCTAGCCTAAGATTATCCTTGCACAGCATTTTGTGGTGCAGAGCAATTCAAGACCTTGCACCTATTTGATTTACCAATAGGAGAGAATTAAAGGTTATTAATGCTTAGTCAAAAAAGCTGTCTGTAGCTTATATATGTGTGTTCCTCAGAGCTGACAGCTGATGTGCTTTGATTGAGGCAGAACCCTGAGCCCTTGCTGCTACATCCCTTCCAGAAGCTGAGTGCAACGAAGAGAGAGGCAGAGGTTCATCATATGACAAAAACCTAGAACCCCTTAACCTTCCTCCTTCCCTCACCCACCAGCCAACCTGCCCTGGAATTTGGGGGCAGATACCCACTCAGCTGGGGGGTGCTGGCCTGTGTTTGCAGAACTGTCTGAAAGCAAAGCCTGGCCAGCTGCCAGCTTGTTCCCTGATGGCTGCTCGAGGATCATGCTGCTGGTAAAAGTACCAAGAAACATGGGGAATGACCATAGACTCTACAGCCTTGGAAGACAGCAAAGCTGAACTTCAGACAGCCTCTCAGAAGCTGATACAGACACAGACAGACTGGGGAGGAGTACCAACAACACAAGAAACTGCTTAATCTTTTGCTAAATTATCATGATACCATAGGGTGCAATTAAGCCTTAGGACAGTGTAGGCTCTAAGGGCTATACTTGTGTGTGGGAGAGGGGTCATTTTCTCCCTCCCAAAATCCATGTACACATTCCTCAGCTCCACTGACCTCACTGAAAGGGTGGAGAGAAGTGAGGAGGACTTCACCAAAAGATAGAAGTGTTCTTGCAATAGTAGAAAGTATGGGCAAGACTGAGACTTCCTCCTTCTTCCAGGCCCATATCCCATCATATTCACCTCCATTAGGATTCCCCTATGGTCCTGTATTTCAGGAAAATTAAAACCCCAAGCCTGCCTCCACCAGCCTGGACCCCATCCACACAGGCTGCATTTGAATCCTTGTGCCTGTGTGCAGTTTGGCACAGTGAATTCCTGGAGTGCCAAGGCAGAGGCACCTCCCCACAGCAGTGAGAAGAACACACACAGCTTTCCTCCTGTGTAGGAAAGTCCTACCCTCAAAGGCTTCTCCCCTCAAACTGACCAACTGATAAACACCCCTGGGAGCTTCTTTGACTCATACATGGATGTAGATGGGAAAAAATGTTCCCACTCCTCTGAGGCTGGTCTGGAATCTGACCAGAATGGTGCCCGATTTCCCAACACCAGTTCTCAAGTGCTGGAGACCTGCCAGCTCAGCAAGATTCCACAGCCTGGCACGGGCTGCAGAGGGTCACCCTCTCCAGCAGATGTTGGATTTGTCACTCCTTGTCTTGTGGTTACTCTGTGCTCCAGCTGGACCTTCCCATGGTAGTCCTGGTCCAGAGAAGGAACAAAACCGTTCCTAGATGAGGGAGAGTTTTGTCAGTGTATGAGACAAAGCTTACAAGAAATTGGAAGGAAACCAGGAGTGCTTTTGTTGCCAGATTAAAAACAAACACTGAGCAGTCCCTCTCCCTCCCTCCATTCAATGGTAAATACAACAGTAGCTTTCCCTCCCTCTGCCCACCCCAACACCCCCCATGTGCTCCCAGCAAGTTTCTGTCCCATCCAAAAAAAACCAAATAACAGTAAAACCTCTGACCTGCTGCCTGGTGAGAAAGAAGAGGAAGCAATGTCAGTGACCTTGTTGAATGGTGTCCCAAGGCATATTACTGAGAATTAGAGAAATACCTGTTTGGAGGATTAAGACCTGCTGCAAAAAGTTTAGAGGATTACGGCGAAAGACTATCTGACCAGTTCTTCTGGAAACACTAGACAGATTTTTCATGTCATAATTTTTGAGGGTAGTTTCCTGTGCAGTATGTGCAGAGACCCAGAGGAACATTCAAAGTTACACCTACACAAATAGTTGCTTTTTATGACTCACAGAAAAATTTTAGAAGGCCATTAAAAAAAAAAAAAAAAAAAGCTGACCCATGAAAAGCTATTAGATCTGAAATCTTGGACAAACACAACTATGTTTCCTAAATCAAGCAGTGATCAAGAAGAAAAAAAAAAATCAGAAAGAAAACTAGGATGAACTAAAGAAGGACCCTCTGGGGAGGTGTCTTCTTCTCCAGTACAGAGCCTGGGACAAATTTAGAAACAGGTGTAACTGGATGGTTGATTTAGTGTTTTCCTTGGATTTTTCTCAGTGCAGTTGATGTCTTAAATTTTAGCTTTCATGTTTTTCAGATTCTATGCTGCCTAGTTATATAGTTCTGAGCCTCATATTAGTAAATAACACTTTTAATACAAACCAACCTTATTCTTCTACATCTGTCTAGTCTCTCTTCCTGGGTAGCCTTCTCAAGGCATCCCAGTAAAGAAATGCGTTGGCTAAAAAGGAAGAAAATTCTAAATGCAAGTATTTTGTCTTATAAGGCCTTTCTCTACATGTTTAAAGTTGGAGAAAGAGGGTTTGATGCGGGAGGTCAGAAGTGCCTTCACAGCCCACCACACCCTTTCTTCTCAAAGAGGATTTACGGGCTTTACTGGTATTACCAAGCATTCCAACTACAAGAAACTTCATTTTCTGAAGCTGAAATGCAAGAAGAAGCTGAAGGAAAGAAAGAAGCCATAGCTCCCCACTTGGTAAATCAAGCAGCAAACTCCAGCAACTGAAGGAGGTGATGTGGTTGTTTATTAAAAGGAGTACAAGGCAGGACTCCTTATACTCTGTAAGTTACACAAGCCATTCCAGCACTTCTCTCATCATCTGTGTGGTGGGATCTGAATGAAGAAAGAGGAAAAGGCTAGCAAATTTGGAAGAAATTCACAGTAAACAACCAATTCTCAGGTCTGGCCATATGCAACTTGCTGTATAGAAAGTTAAAATCACTCAGTGAAACATGGTTTTTATCAAAAGGAAAACCAAAGTAAAATTGACACATCCTACTGAAACCAAGCAAAGCCAGAGAAAAAAAAAAAAAAAAAAAAAAANAGAGATTTTCCAGCTGTTCCAAAATCCTAAACCACTCCCCTCCAAAAAAAAAAGAAAAAAAAAAGTAACCATGGCACAGGAGACAAAAGACAAGTAAAACCAGGCAGAAAATCTAACTTCAGGTCTGAGGAATGCAGTACCAAAGCTCTGTAATTGCTGTGAACCAAGTAGGAAAATGCATGAGTAGAGATGGCCAGAGATCTGCAAAACAGAAAAGGTAAGCTTAAAAAAAAGAGGAGTAGAACCAACAAGGACAAATAGGTTCAGATCTGAAACTCTGACCTGACAGCTTTGGTAGGCTGTACAAAAGCAAAAAGGAGAAAAGGGAATGAAGAGAAGGTTTGGCTGCTTCTGTCTTCCATCAGGAGTTATTGCAGTGTATGATACTAATGGGCAGCATCAGATTTCTCAGTATTAGCTTTATTTTGTGTTGCAAATGGCAAAAGAAATTTGATAGTGTGGTGTTAAACAGAATCTTACAGAAGAATGTTCCCTCTTGGCTGAAACATGCCATTTTTGTCTGTGTGTGTTCCTTCTATGTGCAATTTTTATCTGTATTATTTCTTCAGTTTTGGAAAGTTAAGACATTAGTACCAGAGAATTTTGAAGCTTATCAGAAAAGCTCTAGAGCATTCTTTCAGTTCTTGTGTCTTAGGGGTTTATGAACATTTCCTCAATTGCACAAGACAGAAAACACTGGAGGATTCTGCAGGCAGAAATTAGAGCTGCTGATAAATCTGCCACATGGTATTTATTTGCTGAAGTAATTACTTTGCTTCAGATAGGAAAGAGAACAGCTTTTGTAAAGGCACCAGAGAAAGACATGGCAAATTTGCTTCTTGTGACCATACAAATGGGAAAGAGAACACCAACTCTTCAGTTGCAGCCCAAAAGGTCCCCAGAGGAGGGGCTGCTCACTGCAGTGTCAAACACACCATTTGTAGACTCTGATTATAGTGCAGTATTCCTGGGCTGTGCTTTGGAAGGGGACACAAAGTTAAAGTCTGCTGCTCCTTTCAAAGTTGACAAACCTCCAACAAGATTTCCTAACAGACGAAGATCAGCAGCAGCAAACAGTTTGTTTACCTGAAGTATATTAACCTCCATGCAGAGAATATTTTTCTTCTCCACGATCAACCCAACTGGTTTGTAAATAATACTGGTATCAGTGGCTCATGGGTGGAGGCAGTGCTGTGTAGACGTAGAAGGCTCAGCAGTGGTGCCTCTGACACCTTTTGACACCTCCTGAGTGTGTGAGCTTGCGTGTGCAGATCTCGTCACATGCACTTTTGTTTTCACCATGTTCAAATCACGTTCCACCACGCACGTCATGGTTTTCCAATCTGATGGAAAACACAGCTCTGTGGTTTGGCACCTCTTGACCATGATCCCTGCAGACCAGTGGACTACTTCTACAAAGAATAACTATTAAAAAACAGCCTTTTAGTACTCTCTTGGTCTTGCACTTTCATAGGATTTTTTTTTTTTTTTAGGATTTCTATATCCAAACAGTTTGAAAAATACAACCCAGCTGAAGTAGGACTGTGCAGGACATAAGAGTAGTCAATTATAAACATTATAAGCATCCCTCTTATCTTAAAATCTTGGAATTTCAGATATTAGACAGACATAGCAAAACACTGAAGCTCCCACTAGCCTATGTGAACTGTCCTCCTCAAGAACACAACACAACTGGGATAGACTTAATATTATGGGCCAGATAACTGGGAGGCATTAAAACCCAGGATTTCTGAGGATTTCTGTCTCTATTAGCTTTTGACTAACTTTGTTTTTTATTTGCTGTAATCTAACTGTTTTGCTTTGGAATTTATTTATTACCCACATAGATGCCAGACTGAGTTACAGCTTCTACAGAAATACATAAAAGAGCTGGGATTGCCACATGAAACTGACACATTTTCCAAACATTTTCCAAACTCACTTAGGAATAAAATCATATTCATATTTGTGGATTTTTCACATTGAGTTCTCTAAATATAGCTTTTTCTCTGAAGTTATGCAACTTAAAAAAAGTATTACTATTTTTGTTATTATATTGCTACCCCCATCTAATCTGGTACACAACAATTTATGCCTGCAGCAAAATGCCTCAAACACAGAACAAAGCTGATTTCATCAATATGTAATCTTACATGTAATCTTACCTTATCTTCTGACTTACCCTTTACTTCTATGTAAATTTTTTTGGGAAGGCTTGTACAGCAGAACCCAATTCTTATTACAGCTACACAACAAATTAAACTGACCTGCTGGAATTCCCGTGTCACCAGGGCATGCACTGATGACCTGTGCAGTCCCATCATCACATTCCCTGTGCTTGCAGAAGTCACTAAAGCATTGATGTGAATAGTCAATATTTGTAGGGAAGAGCTATTTTCATAATACTCCTTGCATAAACAGGCACAAATGCACAGAGACATTGATTTTGGGCACCACCATTTCTGGATGTTTTGAAGATACTTAGGACCTAATCTGGAAAGTACTAAACTTACAGAAGGTTCCACCTGTCAGTGACTGATGAGTGAGGCTAAGCAGCAAAATAAGACAAATCTAAAATTTAAGAACTTTGTTTTTCAGCCATCTTTTGGACAGCACTGTGGTTCAGAAGGTGACATGGATAAGTGCTTTTTCTCCTCTCAAGGAAATTGTTTCATGTTGTGTAGATGACTCATTTCAGACAAAAACAGGGATTTACTTGTTACCCTGAACTCTGTAAGTAGATTCACCTTTGAAAGCAAAGGATGTCACTGGAACTCTGATTGAATACTAGAGCATGCAATACCAGTATTTAACATGCCTTGGGGGATTATTCATGCCATCTACCTTAGTTATCCAAGTATGATAAGCACAGTCTCCTAGGAGAACATCTCCTTGTGCAGACAATGCATGAAAAGCCAGGTATCTCCAGCAGACAACAAGGAGACTTTAGGTCAAACCCCTCCTCCAAACATACCAGTGCCCCCATGCTCTCATAAAAGTCAAGGCAGAAGGAGGAGCAATGCCAGCAAGTAATTCAGATTTATGACAAACTGCAGGGGTACCTTTTTCAACACTGAATAGAAAGCAAGCCAGAGATCCTGCAGTGCCAGTGGTACCTCTGCAGCCCACAGGGATTTTCTGTGGTGCTCCAGCAGCTGTTTTGGCACCAGCAATTGAGTTCATAAACATCTGTTTCAAGGCCCTGCACCCCTCACTCAGCTGTGACAGAGCTCTGTGGGGCAGTGGGGTGTTCATGGGGTGTTCACAAATGTGTCAGTTTAATTACCAGAGTGGGACTGTTTTCTGAGTGCTACACTGAACTTTCAGGAGTTTAAGACAGTTTTTACAACAAGCAGATCCACCTGTAAAACAGATACACTGAATTTTTAAAGTATGGCTAATTGAGGTCTGATTTTTAATGTCTAACAGTTTTTATTAAAAAACAAATGAAAAAAAAAAAAAACCAACCCCAAACTTTCCACAAATTGTATTATTATTGCATTGAAGTTTTTTTCATACCTTCCAAGCAGTCTTTAACAGCAGTCCCTAATTCGGCACTAGGTGGCCTCTTTCTTCTTTCAGAGAATGTCTGATACATCATTATATCACCTAAGGACTTAACCAAAGGTAAAATACCTTAGGGAAATCTAAAGAACTTTGTTCATTAGGATTTTAAGACAAATATCACAAAACTGCTCATTGTTTCCTAACCGGAATGCGTTCACTGTAGCTCAGAATACAGAACTGGTTATCTGTAATTTAGCTTGCAGTCTGAGCCTTGGGCAATGTTTTATCCACACAGCTTCCTAGGAGGTAGACATAGTATTTTATTCCTGAAAAAAAAAGCCCCAAAACACAATGTGCCTATACCCAGATCATAGATGCAAGAGCATACAAAGGGGAAGAGGATGTGAAGATAAAATAATTTTAACACTTTTCTATTCAGCTTAGGTTTTGCCAGGTGAGATCCAAAGTAGCAGTCAAAGCTTCAGTTCCCTTGATCTGAGCAAAGCTCATGAACTCCAACAGCATGTGCTCTTTCTGCCAAGTGGTCTGCAAAATCAGAAAACTCTGATGAATCATGGAGCATTTAAGAGACTCATGGATGGTAAAAAAAATCTAATGGGATTGAAGTTTCTAATGCAAAGACCAGCATAATTGTTTAATTGGAGCATTTAGCTTTCTTGAAGAGGCTAACAAGGAAATGAGCATTGCCTACAGCAAGAGAGCACTCTGGCAAAATGGCCTCAGGAAAGGGGTTCTTAATTTGCCTTTCAGAATTTCCCAACCACCATAAGCACAATCACTTCATTGCAAAATCATTGTGCTTCTGCAGGATAAGCTTTGTGCTAAACAAATGCTTGTAGCAGTATGTGAGATTAGGTGAGATCATATGAGGAAATAAAAAATGTTTTGCCATGGTGTGGCTGAACAGCAACTTCCTCTATCAGTTGAAATGGGATAATTTGTTTACAGAGCAGGTAAATGCTTCTTGCTAGGCAAAGAATGAAGACTGGAGCCTGTAGAGCCAGCAAAAGGGTGATTTATGAAACGCTGCTTCTCTGGGGAGTACTGTGGACATCTGAAAAGGAAAGTAGTGACTTCTTTTGGTCACCACATGAAGGGGAACACGTGGCTGTCTGTCCCTGTTGTGCTGCTCTGACTCTGACTTAACGCCTCTGCTCCTTTTGAGTATTTTTCTTCTCAAACAAGTAATAGGAAGGGTTTAAGACCCCAGTGAAGCTGAAGAGAGATTTCCTCTACATATTGTCATTAAATATTTGGTCTGAGAAAGAGAGGAAGCAAGGCCAAAGGAAACGCTCTGTATGACAACTTTAGCTGTCAACCGCTAGCATTGCTCTACTTTGTTATGAGTTCATCTGCTCTGAACACCACTGCACACTTGCAGTAAGTTTACAACAGAGATTGTAGGACAGGCACAGGTGGCATCATGAGCATATCAAAGATTTATGACAGGATCTCCACAGTGGGAGGGAGCTCTGGGATCAACCTCTGAATTTTTCATGTGTCCAACCCAATCTAACTCGGGTCACCAGGCCTCCTGTTATCGGTGTTGCAACAACCCCTCAGCACTGTCACCTGCCCTGCGACCCAAGGAAAACCTGTGAACATTCCTCAGTAATTATTCAGAGGCTTTCAACAGACCCTCAGTGCTGAACCCACCCTNAGAGTCTTGCTTAACCCAAGTGCTGTCTTTGCAATCAGCAAGTACATAATTTCCCACCCAGCCTGGGTATGGACAAAATCTGCTCTTGCCATCAGCTTGAAGACTGCTCTGGATACTGCTGCAGTTGAATTAGCTACAGGGTAGCCCAACATTAACAACTTTTTGTTTCCATTACCTCCTTGTGTTCCTCATTCATCCTAAAGTTACCTGCAAAGTATCAAGCCTTAGAATAAAAATAGCTAGAAAAGCAGCTTGTTGTGTCATAGTTCAGATTCATGTTTGACTCAGAGCTGAAAGAATAAACATTCCTATTGGTAATTTCTTTTTCGAGTGTTCCAGTGGATGAAAGAAAAATCTCTGCATTCCTGCAAGGGAGGAAGATCAACAGAAAATCAGATGAAAGACTGTCAGACCCCAGGCTGAGTGCCAGTGATGTCCACAGGGCTTTACTCAGTTAATACAGCATATTTAGTGTAATACTATAAAGTCTTTTTTACTTAGACTTGTCCTTGAAAACAACTCCCTTGGGTTGTATAATTTCCCTAGTAAAAGCCCATATATACTGAACTACAGCAGTCTGTTAGCACAGATTTAAAAGAAAATTTGATCTTTTCATTATTAAACATGCTGATTACATTACAAAGTCTGTCTTGGTCTACAAGTACCTTCTTACACAGACCTTTGTCAAACATTTTTACTGCACACTAATTGCACATGGAGGAATCCTCTTGCAAAGAAGCATAATCACTTTGAAGAACAAATCCTGCACACTATACTTACCTAACAGCCTTTCAGAATTTCCCAACCACTGAAATGCTGAGCAGCATTACTAACAGCAGACAGCTAATACAGTAAAACAAGGACACACAGCACTTCATGATAAAAAGGGATTCATAATCACAACAGTAAAGATATCTATAGAGAGACAAATAGCAGTCTCTTCCTTGGAAGAAACCTGGCTGTGATTAGTGGAAGTGAGATGGAGCATATGGGTGTCATAAGATTTCACTATGTGTAAAACTTCTCAAAGCACTCAGCAGAACAAGTCAAAAACCACAAAGTAATGCTGCTCAGCATCTACTGAGAAAACTCTCCCCTGCAAGTGAAGGCCCTAAATAGTTGTATGTCACACAAACATCACCTCTTGGAATGCTCCATTTTCTCCAGAGACTGGGTACTTGCCACATGTTTTGGACCCTGCCATGACACAGCTGCATGCCTAGCACACGCTGTATCCATCATTTTCACTTTCCTGTCATTGCAAAAGAGCTCATGTTTGGATGCTGTCCTGACTGCTCCTGCAGATGTTCTGCTGTGCTTGTTGGAGGAGGCTGTGCTTCAGGTATGGCACTGCACCCTGGCTATGGGGGCATCCCAGAGTGCCTGGGCTAGGATGGCTGACAGCACAAAGGGCCAAGTTTAGGGCACAGAAAAGTTACTTCAGAGTTCAGTCCCATGCCTCCAGCACAGCAAACACCTCTGCATGCATGCACTTCCTCCACGATGAATGAGCTGCAATGTGTGTGGGCAGAGAGGTTCAGAGCACAACCTCAGAGGCATCACCAGGGAATGCAGGAGACAGAGTAAGACCCAAGTTTAAACAGTAATAAGTGCTGCTTCTGTCTCCTCATGGATATATCATATGAACATGACATCTTTTTATTCCAAGGCATACAAGCTCTCCCACACATCCTTCAAGAGTAATTGTACCTCATATATCCAATACATCTCTGTCTAAATGCATTTAATGATCATACCATTTCCCTTCCTGTTAGAAATGCTTCTTACAGTTGTTGGAAGTCAAGTGTGATTTCTAGAGACAGCCTTGTCTCTGCTGCCTTTCAGCTGTCTGTCGTGTAGACTTGACAGCTGTGTCGGATAAGTCACATTTGCGCTATTGCAGTTGTTGATTTTCTTATTTAAACTTACAATACTAGAAGCCAAAAATCACATTGGATCCTGGCTTCCCATAACTGCTTGTCTTACAAGGATGAAGCAGAGATTTGTGATTTTATATTTGCTTACTCCAAAGAGCTACTTGTTGTGAGAAGGGGATAAGGGGCAAGTTCAGGTGTACCTCATGGCAGGGAAATTAATGTCATGATGCTCACCCACTCCCATATCCCTCTGCTTTGTCCCTGTGAAGTGCTTTGAGGATTAACTGAGTTCTATCCGGAGCTTACAGTGTCAAATCCAGGCTCTGCCTCAGCTGAAGAGGAAATGGAAAGTAAACATTTGGAAGAGGCAATGAGAGAGGTTGGCTTGCTCCCTGTCCTGGGACACGCCACTCCAGGACCCTACTGTTTTCAATAAACAAATCTCTATTTTCACCCCTTTTTATTATTATTTTTCCTTCTCCATTTCCCTAATGAAACCTGGCAAACAGGAGGGTGCATCCTCTCTCAGACAGGTACCTCCCTGTGTGCTCTGCCACAACCATAACAATGGGTTCACCACTGCACCCAAACCAGAGGATATGGGATGTTGAAGACAGCAGCCTGGGCTCCTTCTGTAGGCAGATATCTGGTTGGACAAAGCCATCAGAGACTCAAAACCCTTCCTGGCAGAGCCCCTGGGCCACAGGAACAATCCCCTCTCTGTTGGATCCTGCAGCAGGCAGATGTGAGGAAAGCACATCCCAGGACCTTGTGGAATGGAGCAGCCCTTCCCAACAACAGCAGTCATTTTCCTCCATGGGAAGGAGATTTTAGATGAGATCAGCAAGGCTGCCAGCTTGGAGCAAAGGCTTCCAGACCACCTCAATCCCCACGCTTCAGGTTTCTTGCATTCCTGCCAGGACCACTGAGAATATCCAAAAGGACTCATTTTCATAGGGAAACACGAACAGTTAGTTCACTTGCTCCATGGCACCTCTTCACCCTTCAGCCAGGACAAGGGGAGGTGTTGTGAAGGGAAGCCAAATGGTGGCAGAGTGGCAAGATGATATTCCTGCTCAGAATCTGGCAGGAACAAGGACAAGTGTGCTGAGCGGGTGCCAGCACAAGATTCAGGCAGTGTTGACTTCTCAGGGAGAACATGCTGTACCAAACATTTCTTATTGTATATCTTACATAAACAAAACATTTAGCTCACCACCCAGCACTAGTTCATAACAAAAAAAGCCAGTGGCTTTCTCTGTTGGGTACATTGAAGCTGTGCGGTCAAGCCAGCTCAGGGACACACACAGGATGCTCAAGGTGGTCTGAGCAATCATTTAAATGGAGAGCAATCAACTAGAGCTGAAAAAGGAAGCCAAAACCAGGTTTTGCTGAGCAAATACATCAGAAGCAGGCTGACCCATGTAGGAAACCATCCCTTCCATGTTTCTTTGGGGAAAGACCAAAGACTTCTGCCAGGCCCAGAAGTGCTCCAGGACATTCCCCTCTCCAAAGGGGAATTTCCATCTGAATTTCCATATGGTACATCACAAAATACCACTTCCACAGTGGGCTTTCCTCTCCACACTGCTGCACCACAGCAGAGCCAAAACCCAGTGGTTGCTCGTAAATTCATCTTTCTGCACTTTCAGAGTGGGGAACCACACACTGCAAAGTGACCTTACACTCTCCCAAAATCCCTGTCAAAACTGTGTGAATGGCTCTAAGGTCCCAAAGTCCAGGTGGGTGCTGTGGGATGGCTGACCATCCCAGGCTTGCACACCTCATGAAAGGGCTGCAGGACTCCTGCCTTCGGGAGGGGGTATGCATTTTTTAGGAGACCCTAAGGCAACACAAGGGCTTGCAAAGGACCAGGGTGGAAAATATATTGGGGTCTGACTGACAGAGCTTGCAGTCCTGCACAACTATCAGAATAGTTTTCAAACATCAGCAAAATTTTCTCTTGAAAGGAAAAAAGAAGCTTATAAACTGCAAGGGAAGAAACCTTAAGTTTCCGTCCGCATTCTTTTGCTGAAAATCACGATAAAATAAACACAACATGCGGAAACTGTGATACCCCTCCCACACACACATTTTCTGTTAAAAGTCCCTCAAAAATCTCATGAGAATTTAAGTATGATGGAAAAAATTCCTAGAGATCAACATTAATCAGTTTGCTCTAAAAATAAAGCAAAATCCTTGATAAAGCAACTCCCCTGTTTCCCCCCTCCTGAGACAGAGGTTTGGGCATGTTTGTTTAACTGCACTGCTCAAATTCATGACTTATTAGAGGTACAAGGCAGATTTTGCAAACAAAAATGTCACACTGGGGTCACTCAGTTTGTCACTGTTGCAGAATATGACCTTCAGGGTAGATTTCTTTTGAAACCTTTTGGAGGAAAGAATTTTCCTCCCCTCTCCATTCACCTCACATTTAATACCTTTTTTGTTTCCCTGTTTCCAGGAAAGTGACACTGGGTGCAGCTATGGTTATCAATCCCTGCCCTCCAACAGCCAAACCTGAGCTTGTCCCGTAACAGTGGGAGAGGCTACATTGCTGCTCAGTCCTTGGGAAACCTTTATTCTCATTTTCTCCAGCCTCTCACAGCTGTAAGTGCAACTGGATTTCAGATTCCTGCAGTATTTCCCTGTCAGTATAAGTCTGCACACCAGTCAAAAGGCATGATCCTTCTTAAACACTTATTTTTTAACATGTCCAACCTGACATGCAGAATAGGTGCAGCCTGTACCTTCTCTCAGGACAGGTACAGCTGTAGCACAGGGACCACGGAGGTCAGGTGGTGCAGGTTAGCTCTTGTTTTGAGACTCCAAAGACATCAATCAGTGTCCCACTTGTGTTCACCACTGACCTGCATTGCAGCAAAGGTAAAAAGCTTCCACAACCCCTTATTACCCCTCTGAGTTTGGTGCCTGGAACACCTGGTGATTTTCTAAGTGTGCTGGTTTGTTTTGCTGTAGCACAACTGGTTGCTGTCCTCATTGCTAAGCAATTAACAGTTTGTCCTTCCAGAAATATCCGACGCCCCAGACACTATTAGCTCCTCGGAACATTTTCAACAAAAACATTCCAGGGGAGCTGCATTAGCAGCTCTGCCACTTTCAGGGATAAGCATCTCTCCAGCCACATACCCCACTACAGAACATCAGAGCAGGATAGGGAGAAGGGGTTACTTATGGTCAGGCCCTGTTCTGCCAAGTTCTGCACAAACTTTTCATCTCATATCACTCTGAGACTGGCACATTTCTTGTATAATCCAGTAAAAAACTTAACCCTACCTTACCAGAGAAGTGTACCTGCACCAGGCTCCCATGGCTTCCAGCCAGTTGGGACTTCCAGGGAGGCTGGCTTGACCCCTGGATCAAAACTGGGAAGGCAAGCCTCAAGAGTAACTCATAGAGACAATTCCCTGAAAGTAATGATCTTGTGGTCGCTCACCCTGGGAAAAACCTGCAGGCAATGGTAAAAGGTGACAACAGACCCCTCATTTAGACTGAGCATATCAAAGGGTGCAAGAGGACCGGTGTCTCTCCAGCAAAATAAAATTTCAAATAAACATCAAAAGCAGTCCCAAAATAGAATCAGTATTTCCCAAATACTTTTTTTTTTCCACATTCATTCTTTAGTTAAAATGAGTAAACTCACACCATGTTTTTGCTTCTGGGTGACGAGACAGAGTCACTCAGGATTTCTTTATGCAGTACTCCAGATTTATATTAGTAATTGATATTTAAAGTGCAAAAGGTCCACTCAACCAGCAAGTCCTTCCCACAAAGGCTGCTGGACAGTGTGTGTGGCTCAGTGTGCCCACATAGCAGTGGGACACTGCATATTCACTTCCTGCAGCATTTTTTACTCAGTGACCACACTGAGTCAAAGAAAGGACCATCTGGCCTATGGACATGTTACCTGCTATGAGAAAGGTACAAAAATGTGCACTCTGTGGTTTTACTTTCCCACAAAAATACCTTCCCACCTTCAGCAGTCTGCAGAACCATGTGTTTCCACGTATTCTCAGGAATGGCAGGCTGAAGCAAGATGGAAGTATATTTAGTTCATTTTACATACATCTCTAGGCCTTTATTTTAAAAAGAAATTAAAATATGCAAAATAAATGTCAAAATATTTTCTTACAGGTAGGTACAGAAGTATCTCCATTGCTTTATTTGCACATTCTCTAGTGAGAATCTCTTAGAAAATCAGTTTATGGTAAACAATCCATACAACCAGCACCTATGAAATTGTAGCTATGGTGTAATGGTCCTTCAGTATATTTAGACTTCTTATGTTACACCTAACACTTGCCTGACCTCAACCATACAAAAAGTTGATATTTAAAATGCCATCAATATAGTTATTTGTAAGAACCTCCCCTCTATGAAAAACTTGAGTTCTTTTTGTAAAAAGGAAGGAGAAATAAATCCCCATTTATAGCAAAAACAAATTCTCCTTCAAAGAGCTGGTGAATGAATGTGCACAAAACAAAGGGAAGAGGAGATGGGAATGTCACCACTGCAGTGACATCCAGGCTGCAGTGACATCACCCCACATCATGCCCCAGTGCCTACAGGAAAGACTCAGGTTCCCCTTCTTTGCCTGTGGGTGTTTCAGCATCCCTGAGGCAGCTGCCCTTCCTGGCAGAGGAGCTCTCCCGGTGGCTGTTGAACTGATAAACTCTCCTCTTGAACAGGCGGTGCAACTTCTCCTGGAACTGGTTGCCAATGAAGCAGTACAGCAGGGGGTTGATGCAGCTGTTGGCAAAGGCCATGCAGATGCTGAATGGCAGTGCTGTGTCAATGACCCCCACCACCTCACAGCTGTTGATGACGTCCATGTGAGCCAGGGCATTCAAAAATGTCAACACGTGGAACGGCAGCCAGGAAATCAGGAAGGCCATGACAACAGCAGCCACCAGCTTCAGGACTTTGTCCCTCTTCTGCCTGCTCTTCCCAAACTCCTGTGCTTTAAGCAAGTGCCTCCTGATCCAGATGTAGCAGGTGGTGATCACTGCCAAGGGGATGAGGAAGCCGAGGGTGTTTTTCAGGAAGGCGGTTGCCACGGACCATTTTGCATAGTTCTCATAAGGAAAGGCCATAATGCAAGCATTGACCTCCAAGCTTTCAACGTAGTAAGTGTCTCGGAAATAAAAAGTTGGGAGGGAGGACAAACAGGCGAGGCCCCACACAACCAGTGCCACAAAATAAGCTTGTTGTGGAGTTCTCCTCTGGGAGTGAATAGGATGGACAATGGCGTGGTACCGGTCCACGCTCATGCACGTAATGAAAAAAATACTTGCAAACATGTTGAGACAGAGGACAGAGCTGGAGATCTTGCACATGAGAGACCCGAAGAGCCAGTTGTATCCCTGTGCATAGTAGGTGGCCCAGAAGGGGAGGGTGGCCAGGCACAGCAGGTCTGCCATGGCCAGGTTGAAAATATAGATATTAGCGACTGTCTTGGGGCCGGTGTGACGACAGAGCACCACAACCACCACACTGTTGCCAACCAAACCAAGAACAAAAACTGCAGAGAAGAGGGCTGGAATTAGTGAGAACTGATAATCTGAAGAGGTAAGAGGGCAGGGAGGGGATGAGTGTGGCACAGCCGATGAGTTTGTCAGTGCTGTAGACAGGACTTGGAGACCTTCCCTGGTGGTGACAACCAGGGAGAAGTTGCTCTGCATGTTGATCCTGGTGGAAAGGGAGTTTCTTCAGGAAATTCATGGGCTGGCAGCACTTTCCTATCACATCACCCACCTGCAGGTCAGAAACCGTTTGTTAGACGTGCACTCTGCAGCTTAGTTCTGAAATCACACAGAGACAGTAAAATAAAAACCATTTGAAGTTATATCAGTAAGCTGAGTGCTGAAATACCAGGCAGCCCTGCTGAACTCCTTACCTCCATCCCACTGACAGGACACAATTAGCTCTGGGGAGGTCACAGCACTTTTTAATTAGCCTGGCAGAGAAGAGAGCAGCTGGGGTTTATCTGTGATTACAGATGGTGCTCTCTGTGGCCAGCAGAGCAGAAGGATTATGGACTCAGGAGCTGGAGACACTTCGGGAACTCCTGTGACCCAAAGGCCACACTGAAGCTCCTCATGATCCTTTTCTCAGTTTTCTCATGCTATTTCCAGCACTCTGAGCAGTTAATATAAAAAGGCAGCAGTCAAGATCAGGTATGTCACACCTGAGGGTCTCCTGGGACCCCACAGATATGAAAGCAGCCTTTTAACAGGACTATTAGAAAATCAAGCTGTGGTTTTATATGGTTTTTTTTTCAATTCACAGGGCTGGACACAAAGACACTGAAGGGTCTTTGCAAAATCCACTGTCATTCACTGAAACATATCTGCATCTCCTTCCCCTATGACAGCTTTAATCAGAACAGTAAAAGAGATCATTTCAATGTAGGCACAAGCAATAAATAAGTCCTTGCAGGCACTAGATTTAACAGTACTGTGTGCTGTTCATTTAGGAATACCAGGACTGGATTTCATTAGGTGAAAACGTAGCTATAAAACAACTAAAAATAAGAGAGTTAATTGACAGGTCTGTCTTTGTTGCATCTCAACAACTTGTGTCTGCACTCTGAGCAGGACATTTTGCAAGCGTTAAGACTTTCTAAGGCAATATAGAAGATATCATACCCAAGTATTTTATTTTATATACTAGAAAGAGGCAATTAATGTTTAATTCAGTTTTTGTGGAACCAGTCAGGCATTTAAGAATTCTCAAGGAGCCCTAAAAATAACAAAAATTTGCACCAAGACAACAGATTTCAGTAATCATCTCTCATTTAACAGAAGACAACTTATAATTTCAAACATATTTTTCTGTATCAACGATTTAATGTACAGTAGTTTATCATTTGCTCAATGCAAAATTTGCATTGGATATACTGATAAAATTTTAATTTTAAATATATTGTCTCAGCAATGAAAATTCAGCAGGGGAATTTCTGCAGAGTTCTGGTATTTAAACTCACAATTAGTTGATCATAAGCCCATGTTCTATATTCAAACTGTTCCTAAACCAAATGAAAACTTTTTTGTTTGGAACCACAAATACTCAGAGAGGGTCTGGAGTCCCATTTCACTCTTAAATCTTATGTCCTGAGCCCTTCACTTTAACATACAGAAGCTGAAATCTCAGAATTAGTCACAAAGCATTACACACCTCACTGACCCCTAGCAGAGGGACCACACCATAATTACTTGTACTGCATTACAGAGAGCAAGGTTTCATTGACAAACACATTCCCCCCTCTCTGGGCATGAACAACTGGTGCCTCAGGATCTGCTCTGGGCTGCTCATTCCTGCTCTTACTGCAGGCACAAGACATTCCAGCACAAATTGAATCGAATCAATGGAAATCGTGTTCTAAGAGCAGAAGAAAACCTACCTCTCAAACCTCACTTTCGTCTGGATGTGGCTCTGGAATTCCGTGCTCCTTTTTTCCGTTTTCCTTCTGGTGAGTACTGCCACCAGCAATCTGCTCTCTCATATCTTCCCTTTTCCCGCTGGGAGACTTTAACCTACATAACTCAAGAACTGAAATATGAATGCCTGCCAGCTTCTTTTCCTTTTGGAAGCAAAACAGTTTGAGAACCCCCCTTTCCAAGGCCACGTGAGCACATGCAGTAAATCAGAAGAGAGCAAGAAGACAGCCAGGAAAAAAAAAAAAAGAAAAAAAAAAAAAAAAAAAAAAAAAAAAAAAGAAATCAGGCAAGAAAAAGGAAATTCACAAAAATATCCCTGTGGTTTTCTACGGCAGCTCTTGGGCCAGGAGGATACACCCACACACAGCCCCTTTCTGCCCTCCACATGAACACACTACATGTGGGAGCCTCCATGAAAGGATTTATGCATTTCTGAGGGCAGGGGGATTCCCGTGCAGTCTGTGGAGTCCTAGCACTGGCTAACACATTTGAGAATGAAATAGGCTGCTAGTCCTGGCAGAATTGACTATAATGTGAACACAGAGAGACAAAAAGTAGAGGAACATCACTGCATTCACAACAGCATTGCCTGTGCAAGGGGGCTGATCCCATCTCCCAATTAGAATGGGAAAGCCACTGCCCTATTCCTTGCAAAGACATGCACACTGTGGGACAGAGGAGGGCAAATCCACATGCCTGGGAGCAGGTTTGGTTCTGAGACTGCACTGGGGTAGGACATGACCAAAATGAGCTCATGCCAACTCCCATTCACACAACACAGGGTTCTTACACCTGCTCCTTCCTTGCATCACATGCTGTGCCTGGCCCCAGCTTCCTGCCCCTGGAAAGAACTCCAAGGGGGCTCCTGGAGGATAAGAACAGGGGCAAAGGGAGCACCCATAGGCTTAAACATTTTGCCCTGATGCCTGAGTGTGATCTCATCTGCAACAACTGCAAGGCTTCATGTGCCAGACAGAAAGCAACCACTGGAGTCCCTGCCAGGGACATGTCCCTTTGCCCCAGCCAGATGCTGCTGGCTGGCTCTCAACCACTAGCCAGCACTGGACCCAAGCACATCCCATCATTTGAACACCAGCACAGCCTTGGAGTGAGGTGTATCCACCTGTGGGGGCTTTGGGAGACCCCAGTGCCTGCCCTTGCTCCAGGGCTGTGCGGCACACCAGAAACAACAGCTGTCACCAGCTCTGTTTATACCAGAGTGACCCAGAGGAGAGATAGAACAGGGAAAACAGCCTCTTAACAGCATCTTCAGGGGAACCAAGGGCTGAGCAGGCTGTGGAGAACAGTCTCAACAGTTTCACCATAGCCCAGCTATGTCTTTGACCAGAAAAAGCTTCAGAGAGTGTTGAAAAAGCTTATCAGCAAACTCATATACATCCATCCTTGGAGATGAGTGCTACATTCAAGGCAGAGAGAAGAGTCCTTGGCAGCTTTTGTTTTTACCTGCCTCATAATTCAAAGTCCAGTTCTTAGCATTTTCTGTGCTAAAAGGAGACTGAGTTATTTAAAGAAAGGGAACTCCACACAGCATTTCTATTTACCACAGAGCAGCGATTCACTGCTTCAAGGACACGATGACAAAGCAGTCGATGGTCAGGACTGTCAGGCTGCAAGCACACAGTGCCTGTGCTTGGAGAAAACACTGAGAGAAAGTCATGACTCCTCCTGCAGAGGAGAAGAGCTGCACCTTTTGCCACCAGTTTCCCCTCTATTGCACCCTGTCTGGGGTCTGCAGGACTGCTGGCCCATGAGAGGTCAGCACTCACTCTAAACCGTATTTATTAAATTTTTTTGGTAACAAGATGTGGTAGGACACCCTCAGCCAGGAGTCCTGGCTGTGAGTTGCACACAAACAATCAGTAAAAGGTTTTCCTCCATTCCTCAGCAAACACCCAGTGAAGGAAAAAATGCACAGGAATGTTTATTTTTCAAAAATAACAAACACTAGTTGTTTAGACTTATATATAAAGTTTTCCTTTCCACACAACTTTTGATCCTTACAGATACTGACTGTTTATTCTGTTTTGACTACAAAANTGACTGTGTTTATTCAGTTTTTCCTACAAAACAGAGAACTTTAGCAGACAAGAAATGGCCCTGATGCACCCAGTGCAATGGGGGTCATAGCTCAGGCTGCCCTTTGACAAATCCTGCTCCAGTTCTTCCCCCTGCCAATGCTCAGTGCATGATTCCTTACTTGATCCCAAGTTCTCACTGCAAAGCTTCCTCCCACTAATGTACAAATCCCTCTCTCTTCTATTTCCCCCACCATTTCTTTCATACTCTCACCATTTCTGAGCATCTTGTAGGGCTGTGAAACAGATGCCCAAGTTGTCCCTGCACAAAAGGTACCAGGTAGAGCTGCAGTTGAGCTAATGCTCCCTTGAGCCTGTGGGATGTGTTTTCCACAGCCAGGCTGGTAAATCCAGCATGTGGATCTGCTGCAGCAAGAGCCCAGCAGCACAGGGCAGAGCTTTTCCACTGCTCATCTGGCTGCAAAGTCACAAAACTGCAAGTTTTCAACACAAGACCTGTTTGATTTTAAATTAGTAGAAGCTTGAGGTTTCTGGGAGTTGAATTTGCAGGAGGATTTTAAGTATGTACCTTACACCAACTAAAAAATTCACAGTTCAAGAGGAGCAAGAAATTTAATGCTAGCTCACATACAGCCCTTAGGTTTGTTTTTCTATCCTCAAGCCTATGCACCTGAAGAGGTCAAAAGGTCACCAGAAGTGTTTAAAAAAACCCCAAACCTAAAAAACCCAAACCACCACCACACACAATTCATATAACACCTTCTGTTCAACTGTACAAATAAAAATAAGAGGATCATTGCTCCTAGGTCTTGGATTTTGCAGGGAAGTGTTGCTGGTGTCAGGGATGGAATATTCCAAACAAGCAGCCTATCTGACTATGCCAGAAGGCTGTCAGAGCCACCCCTTGAGGCTAAACCTTGCCAGCCTGCCAAAAGCTCAAAGTAATGTGAGATCCAGATGCAAACGGTATTGTTCCTTTTGGAGAAAGTAAGAGGGGAAAAAAATCTTTTATAAATGTGCTTCCCAGGATGCATAACCCAACATAGATCACTGTGGCTGTGTTTGGTGTTGATTTACAGCAGTCCTGGTCCCCGGGTTGGCAGCAGGAGTCGGGGATCCAGTATGTCATGCCAGGGCAATGATTTTCATCATGCCAGACCCTGGGATTAGCTCAGTTGGATGGAGCATGGTGCTAATAATTCCAGGATTGCAGGTTTGATCCCAGCATGGGCTGGAAGAGCTGGACTTGATGATCCTTGTGGGTCCCTTCCAGCTCAGAACATTCTGTGACTCTGGGGTGTGTTGTGCCAAACAACAGGCCTTCTGCACACACTCTCCAAAACCATCCTGTCTGCAGCTGGGTTCCCCCAGCATTCCATAAACTTTTCTAAGCATTTCTCCTTCCTGCATTTGTTTGTTTAAGGGTTTCTTCAGGGATTCATTGCTCAGTCCTGCAAGTAAGACTGGAGAATCTACCTCTCCCTTCCCCAGCCCCGGAGCACTTTGCCAGAGAGAGCTGATTGCTTGCCTCCTTCCTGGGGACTCAGGGAAGGGAGGAGTTGTGAGTAGTGACCCTGAAGGCTGAAGGCCAAGGCAGTGAGTGCTATTCCCATCCAGCATCCATGGTCCTTCCTGAGTCAGTTCTGGGTCTTAGCACTGCCTCATGTACCTCTGAAGCACAGTCAGTTCTGGCAGTGGGTGTCTGCAAACNTCTCTGCAGCACTTGACATGGCAATGGCTGCAGTAGAGATGCTCAGGAAGCTGGAGCTGGGCAGGCAATGCTGAGCACTTCCTGCACAGGAAAGTAAATATAACCCTGCTTTTTCACTTCACAGCAGCACAGCAGTGACCACAAGGCCACCCAGACAGGGCCCATCAGATACTCTGAGAGTATCTTGTCCCATTGAACAGACCTTCTATGCTGGAAGAGGTCAGTTTTGGAGCAGTTCAGTGAGTGTGACAGAGGTATTTGGTAGGGAAGAGGGATGCCCTTTCCACCTCCAGCATGCAAGAAAACTTATCCAAAGCATTTATTTTATGAGAGATGTTTGTGTCCAGCCAATAGCACTGCCAAGATTGAGGTTATCCTCCATGACATTGTTTGTTCAAATTATTGGCTGTAAGCATTTTACAAGCTACTAAAAATAGTAAAGAAAACAAGCACATAAGTGATTTTGAAAACAAGCTGCACCCATTGCTATTAAAGGCAGGGAGTGCACACACACCCTGGCACTGCTGCCTGCTCTTGGGGCATGACTGCTCTTGCTGAAGGCAGCAGGACTTGGTCAAAACTCTATTTGTGAGTGGTGCACAGCTCCCAGCCATGTCCCCAACACAGATAAACCACCAGACTCCAGGGCTTGCCAAAAACAGGCACAGAGCCCTAATGGCCATAGCAGCATCAGTGGCAAAGCACAGCATTTCAGCAACTGAGCTCACAACAGGAACCCACAGTCAGCTTTCATAATTTATCATCACAGGTAATTTTCTCCTGCTCACTTCTCTCAAGCCAGTTTCTGTGATGAGCAGCAGAAGTCAAGATACTGGTGCCCATAGCTTGTGGGAGAGTTCCCTCCTGTCCAACTTTGCTTTATTTGTACTAATATAGTTGTATATAGCCTATCATTTGAAGGATGTGGGAGAATTCTTCACATTTTTTAGGGTCTCAAGGTGATATTTAGGAAGAGTTAGGACTCTGTGGAAAGTTTTATAGAGTAACAGAGCACCCACATTGTCTCTTTCCAGAGATTTTTTTAAAATAAAAACCTTCTTCCCTTTGCTATTTTGAGCTATAACCACTGCAAACAGCCTTCCCACTTTTTAAGTGTTTTTACTAGAAATTTGCTTATGTTCCAAGAACACTGAAATACACATGAGAATTTTACTAGTGAGATAAAGCTTTGGGAGCATCAGATTATTCCTGACATTTGCATATTCCACCTTATTTAACCAATCTTTTAATCAACAAAGCTATTAAGTGATTCCACTCATTCCATCTTTTCCCAACAAAAAGTTTTAAAAAAGCAAACCTTGCTCTTTTAACTTATTAGACCAGCAAGACCATCCCAAAGTAGATGTTTTGACTGCTGCCTCAGTCTTCTAAAGAGAACTCATCTCCTTAAAATCTACAGTATTAGGCAAGGCTCTTGACATCAGCTACAAACAATTTCTGAAGGTGATGTGCTGGGCTCTAAATCCCAAATGTCAGATAAATCAGTGACTGAAAAAAAAAAAGACAAAAACACAACCATAGTCATGTGGTGGGTGGAATACATTTTAACAGAAGACCTGCAGTGGTTCAGCTTTTCCACTGAAGCTGTGTGGATGAGCCACCTCAGCCAGAACACATGATGCACTCCAGAAACCCTCCAAGCAGATGGAGTGAGACAATCAAATTCCCTGCACATGGAGCACAAAGAGCTGAGTCTGGAAAAGAGAACCCAAGAGCA
>WEIU01014628.1:0-15076 GCA_013389925.1 Aegithalos caudatus
GGTTTAATTGCTACCCAAAGTGTAGTACTTGGGCATCTCCTTTTCCTAAACTTCATGAGGTTCTTGTTTGTCCATTTCTCCAGTTTGTCAGTCTGACTCTAAATTGCAGCATAACCAGTTAGGAGTGTACAAATCACTCCTTGCAGGATTTTATCACCTGCAAGTTTCTGTGGACATCCTCTTACCCCATTATCTGGGTCATTAATGAAGATGGTAGTGTTGCTGCCAGTAGCATCTGCTGGTGTGCATTCCAGCTGGACTGTGTGCCAATAATCACAATTCCCACAGCCCAACAGTTGAGCCAGTCCAGTTATCTAGGCCATACTTCAAGAATTTGAGGATGGTTTGGGTGTCAGAAGCATTATTAAAGATGCTCTCTTCTCATCCACCAAGCCAGTAGTCTCACTGTAGAAGGCTGATGATGAATGATTTTGCCTTGATAAATCCATTCTATTCCCCATCACCACCTTCGTAACAGGCTTAGAGATGATTTCTGTCTAGGCTTACTTGCTCCATCATGTTCCCAGGGACTGAGGTATGGCTGATAATCCTGTAGTTCCCTGGGTCCTTGTTACATAATCTGAAGATTATTTAAAAGCAGATGTCCCTCCTGTCCTCAAGACCCTTCTGGACACAGTGCCAGGAGCTGGAGGAGTGAATTAGGTCTCTGGTTCTTTCGTTCTTCATTACTGTGATGAAAATGACTTTCATAATCTAGTTCTGTTTTGTGCCTGTTCTTTTATTAGATTTTTACTTTCCTTCTTAACCAAGAAGTGAAAAAAGATTTTGAATGATTTTTCAGTCAGGTGTTGGAGGTACAAGTTAAAACTTCATGACAGGTAAATATAGTTAATTGCTGATACAATTAAATGAGATGTAGCTTTATTTGGCTGGAATTCTGAGAAGAGGTTTCCTTTTTCAGAAGAAGGTTTTATTTTGCTTCTCAAAAGCCATGTTTCATTATAGGATGATGCTGATAGGAGCAGGAAGATCTGGTGGGAAGTTCTGAAGAGGGGAATGGTGGTACTAGAACCATTTTGCATTTGGGGCAGTGATTGGGTGAATCCCAGAGCAGAGAGCATCACTGACATGGCAGTAACATACAGATACCAGAAGGACTGGTTTTGTATTTTGGTGTCATCAAGCATGTTTTTCCAAAGGCATTCCTACTGGTTTAAAATGACAAAGCTTATTCTAAGAACAATCTCATAGTGATCATGGTATTCTGAAGATACCCGATTTTTCAGGAGTTCCTCATGAGCAGTTGTATCTAATTGTTCCAGGTGAAGCATCAAAGAGAAAGCGTTCCAAATCTGAGGACATGGACAGTGTTCATTCTAAACATCGTCGGTACATGGGAGAAGATTACGAAGCAGAACTCCAAGTACAAATTACAACCAGAAAGGATGTTGACCTAAAATTACAAAAGGTAGAATAGACGTGCAGAACAAAGAACATATACTACACACAAGCCTGTCACTTGTTTCATCTTAGAATTAGCACTCCTTCTGCACACATTCTGTGTCTCCAAACACTTTCTCTTTTTTGTGGTTGAACACTGGATGTAATTCAAATAACAAAGGTGCTCAATTCATATTAAGTTCTATATAGCCCTCCTTTTAAGATGAAACAAAGTACCATTTGAAAACCATTCTGCAGGATAGAAATGTGTATTACTTAGTCTCATGTGACTCTAGACTGAAAATGTTAGTAAAGGATATATTTCACCATGATGAAGTTTATATGTGATGCACTGTGTGCCTAGCTTTTGAAAGAAAGGCAGTCTCCAAACAAGAGTGTAATCAAGCTGGCATTTTGCAGATTTATGTAGAGCTGTTAATAGCCTGATTGCACCATTGCTGTATAAGGAAACTATGGTCTTGAAGAAAAGAAAATTGTGCTGTTCTTCTATTAGTTTGTTAGCTAGCATGTGTTGCAACTTCATTAATTTAAGATGGCAAAAACTGAACCACATTAGTTGCTTATATATTTTTGTTTCCTGAGAAAACTTTTTACATTGCAGTAGGTATGGAAGGGAGACAATTAAATAATAATTTTTATCAAGAAACTTTGTGAAAACCAGTCTTTTCTTTTTTTTTTAGCCTGGCAAGAAAGGCAACACTGCCTTTTTGATAGGGGAAAATATATCTCAGAAAAAGGTTTTTGTTGAATATCTTGAGTTTCTGTTCTTTGAATGACAAATGGCCCTCTCAAAAATAGAAAAGTAAGAAGAACAGAAGCACTGCACTTAGAAAATATCTTCTGTTGTTAAGGTTCTTTTCATATATAATGAGATTTATACCCTTATGATATTGCAAGGAAATGAATTAATGGCAAACCATTTGTATTTTCCAAAATGATGTAAAAACTTAGCTGTGCAACTACATGGTTATTGCTGACTGTAGATTTATTTGATTGACAGGGCACAAGAGTTGTCCATGTTCTGTTTATAGCAGATATTTGTTAGGAGTAGAGAATATTTTTATAGACGGTCTCCCAAATTTTTGGATTGCATTGTCTGGTTTTTTGGTTTTTTTATATAACGATTTTGCAGATTATCCAGAGACTGTTAGAAGAAAAACTTACCGCTTTACAGTGTGCAGTATTTGACAAGACCCTGGAAGACTTGAAAACCCGAATGGAGAAAGTAGAATGCAACAAGAGGCATAAAACTGTGCTTACTGAAATGCAGGTGAGTGTGTGTTCAGCTCCATACTAGGATAAATGCAAAATTAACTCTCAGTATTTAGTAGTAAGGTTCCTACAATTACCAGAAGGGAAACCATTTTGACTCTGCAAGTGGAGGAGATGGTGGAGAGAGCAGCAAATACTAATGTTGCTTTAGAGTTGTAGAACATTTTTCCTACTCAGAGCGAGGGAAGCCACCAATTAATAGAGAAAGACACTTTCAATATACTTGTTTACCAGTATCTTGAAGAAAGCTCTATCAACTAGAGTGTCAAATTAATAACATCACATAAGGCTTTCATTTATGTAGTTTTGTGTGAACATGCAAGATAGATTCAGTTTGTGCAGTTGTGAATGGGAAGGAAAATAATTAAACTTATCTCTAAGATAACTTGATTGTGATGCATTCATTTGTCTTTCTGCCATAACATAGTTGAAAATAACGTAGTTGTACTGTATTTCAAGGAAGAATAATTTCTGTGATCTGAAAATAGCCTTTGACTTGATGTCTCAGTTATATATCTTTTGGTTTATAAAATTTCCTTGATGGTTCTTGGGGATTTATGGTTTTGTTTGTTTTCATCTTCTTCCTGTTTAGGCTAAAATTGCGAGATTGACAAAGAGGGTTGGAGCAGCCAAGGAGGACTTGAAGAAGAGACAGGAAGTAAGAACTAGATTTGTTAGGGTCTGGGCTTTTTTCCGGCAGTAGACTAAACTTTGTGTTGGAAAATTTATGTGTAGAAAGATGTGACTTGTTCATTTAATGGCATTGACAAAGTAGGTTTGCCTGGTTCAGTTAAAGAAATCTTAATATCTGTTATGTAATTCTGATTTGTACAGAAGCTTCTTTAGCCATTTTTAGTGTGAAAACACCTTAAACTATACGTAACTGAATCTAATTTATTTCAGCATGAAGAACACAATGTAAATAAAAAGTGCCTCCCACTACCTTGGTTCTGAGAAGTGAGAGAGGGAAGAGGAAAGACAGGATATAGGAGGGGGAGGCAGTAGGACCAAGGAGACTTTGGCTAGCTGTAAAATATGTCAGATTCTCCTGCAGCGTTGGCATCGGAAAATGAATCTCTCACACAGCAGTGAATGGATATGAAATATAATGAAAGCATAAGTTTTCAAGCTAACTTAGAGTTGTTTCGTTATGGCCTCTCTCTCTCATTCTATGTAGAATGTGGCAAATGCACCTGTATCTCCAGGGAAAGCAGCACCTGACACTGCAAATATAAACAATGCCACTTATCGGTAAGCAAAAAACATCACTGGGACCGTGTTAAAATTTACAATAGGACACTTCAGATAGTCTCTGTATTTTCTTTTTTTTTCTAATTAAAGTGTTTTTCCTTTTCCTTCATTGCTCTTCACTTGTAAAATTTGATTTGCTTTTACAGAAGTCATAAATTGACTGAATTGAACCCATTCTTGTTTAAATTTAGATGTTATTTAACATCAGTTTCAGTGTTTAAAAATTACATGTAATAGTGGAAGTTTAATTTCAAGGACAGGAAAATTCTCATGGTGCAAAACAAGTTTGGTGCAAGAACTTGAGAATTTATAAATAATTCCGTACTTCTTTTTATTAGGGAACTATCCAAAGTTAATTGGCCTAAGAAATAAAAAATAGATTTAGAAAAGAAAATATCAAAGAAAAGAACAGCTGTAAAATTAGGGATTTTTTCACTATTGTACTGTTCATAAATATACCTTATATGGCTTATTGAGAGAAATGTCAACTCAAACTGCATTCCTTAGAAATGCTGGCACAGTGAGGCAAATGCTGGAGTCAAAGAGGAATGTAGGAGAGAGCACACCAGCAGCTTTTCAAGCCCCTGCAAATCCAGGTAAGAAACTCCCTATGGACTATAAACACATTTCTTAAAAGTTTTATAGCTTTCCATTAATGTAACTAACTAAACAGAGCAAAACTGATTTTACTCGTTTTTTCTGACATTAAAAAATAATTTTTAGCTCTCTAGCACTAGTTTATATTTATGTAGTGTGCTTACCGGATATGGGAAAAAATGTGTTGATTTGGCCACAAGCAGAACTTGTGGTAAATTAGATGCTTCAGGAGACCGCATGCTGGGTATGATAACAGAACTGGCTGCCAAGAACTGAAACACATCTCAGGCCCCTTACTGTACTTGATCATAATAGGATACTGATGATACCCTTTCCTCTACCTAATGACTATAGAAATTGAGTGGGAAACTAAACAGAAATTATAAACCCCATTTCTTAAATGAGTCATGTTGAAAAATGAAATTTCTAGATTACAATTTTAGAAGGAATATAGACTCAAACTCACCATTAATTTACTCATTATAGTCTAACTGTCCTTGATTGTAAAAATTGGTTAATATTGAATGCTGAATCTTTCCCACAGGATTATCTTACCATTTGCATGTGCTGGCTTTCAGTAGTGTATTTTGCTCCTGATCTTAAGAATTAATCCTGAAATTTTATTGCATAAAAGTCAATATCTTCTCTGACACATTAATACTTGGTTTTGGTAGAATCTCCTGGGTATACAAGGCAAGGTAGTCATAACTGACATAGTTTTTGTTTTCTTGTGTTTTGTGAAGCACAAGTTGCTCTGCCATTTCTGTAATGGGTGTTTAAAATGCTGTATTTTGTGTTTTCAACAGTTGAATCTTGGAGCTTTCTTCAAGCCTGTGTCATAATTCTTTATATATTTTTTCTGACATTTCTTATAAACAGAAATGCAGTATTGACTGTATCTTTAAGCAGACCATTGCATATCAGCGTGTACAACAGAAAAATAGTACCTATAGCCTTTATTGGCAAAAAGAAGTAATTATACTCTACATTTTTCATAGAATCATAGAATTATTTAGGTTGGAAGGGATCTTTAAAGATTATCTAGTCCAGCCATGCCACCATGTCCCAGGGCATCTTTAACAAGATAAACTTGCTCAAAGCCCTTTCCAGTCTGACGTTGAACACTTAAAATGATAGGGTGTTGTTCACAGTCACTCTGGACAACCAGTTCCAGTGACTCACTGCCCTCATCATGAATTGTTTCCATCTGTTATGTTGCAGTGAAACTTCTGACTTGATTCAAGTGCTTAATTTTTTTATTTATTCATTTTGTGTGTAGTGCCTGCTTCCAGTCTTGCTCCTTCTCCAGCAGTTGTCAGTGGACATCCTAAGCTTCAGACTCCAGTGTCCTCCACCAGCTCTTTGACAGCACCAATGCTTCCCACAGCTAACACAGCTACGGTTGTAGGCACTAATCAAGTGCCCACTGGCAGCACTCAATCAGTGTCTGTCTCATTGCAGTCTTTGCCTGTAATCCTGCATGTACCTGTGGCAGTGTCGTCTCAGACTCAGCTTCTGCAAGGCCACCCAGGGACTTTGGTCTCTAACCAGCAGTCAGGCAATGTTGAATTTATATCTGTACAAAACTCATCTACAGTTGGTAGCCTTACCAAATCTACAGTGTCTTTGGCATCAACTAACACAACTAAACCCAGTAACATCCCACATGTACCCAGTCCTGGTATTCAGAGGAACTCTGCAGTCAGTGCTGGGTCATTAGGCACAACGTTGGCAGTACAGGCTGTTCCTACTACACATCCTGTTCCCCAGACCACAAGGACTTCTTTGCCCACAGTGGGTACTCCAGGACTTTATAATGCAACCACCAGTCGAGCCCCCCTACAGATGAAGATTCCTCTCTCTGCATTTAGTAATACAGCTCCTACTGAATCATCTACCATTGCCGCACCCAAGATTGGTAAGTTATGCTTGAATCTTGACTGACAGAGGAGGATGGTCGTCAGAGGGAAACATAAAACTGCACTCTGTGGAAAATGTTTTTTTAATGTCTTACAGAGGTGGTTCTTCTAGGTTGTATTTCCACTGAAATTTTCAAGGTCAAAATAATCTCTATGACAGATCTGTTTCAGACATCATTGAAAATAAACTCCCCTTAGAGGGAGTTTGCAGTGTGGCTTTGTAAACTTTGTTTTATTTGGAATTTGATTTATATAATTCCTAGCATGAAGTCAAAAACTCCTATCATTAAGAACTTGGTATTTATTTTCAATACAGCCTCTCAGAATAATATGAACTACGTTTCTAAGCAAAGGCATACCGTGAAAATAAAGTATAATTGTAACTTAATTTTCACTGCACTTAAAAAGTAAACAAAGTGGGAGAAAAAAATCCAACTGAATACAAACCTAGTTCCGAAGGAATATGCTTACAGTATTTAAATAAAGTCTCTAAGCAAAATAAATGTTCAAATAACAATAATTGGATTAGTTCTTTTAAAAAAATTTTTCTCAATCTTTGGTCCTGCCCTGATGGTCCTGCACTTCTGATTTTACATACCTTGAATTTTTTTATAAGAGGTCTTCAAGATTTGTGAGTTATAGCAAGCACCTCATTATCACAATATAATGTTAAAAGGAACTCAAGCAGAACTTGACATCAGAACTAGTTTCATTTCATTTTCCTGTATCTAAGTTACGTATGTTAAAATACGCGCTTTGTAGAGTTAGACATTTATGATTATATTGACCCCTAGCTCTAAAGGAAATAGAAGTGATTTAAGACAAAATAAAAAGGGTTGTAACTGATGAGATACAGTGACAAAGGGAGGACCTATGTGTTCAAAGAATGTCTTATTTTATGCAGTTTCCATAGACTTACTTTATACCCTAGTAGTTTTCTAACCAGAATTGAAACACTGATTTGGGCCAGCACTGGTGCTGATAAGCTCTCATTAAAATGAAAAGGAATGAGAACAGCATTTGAATTTATATATTTACATGAAATATTAAAGCAACTTCTTAAATTGCTAGTTTAATGTTTGGCTGAGATACTAAAAGGTACTCAGTCTCCCTCTCTCAGTTTGTATTTTGCAGTCTATTTAACCATCCTTTTTCAGTCAGGTCTTTTTTTGTACAGAAATATTTAATAATTAATTTTCAGTTGAATAGCTTATCAATATGCATACAGAGGGAGGAGAGCTTAGAATTATAGTTTGTGCTCAGACAAGGAAATTGCTCATAAAATGCTTTTAATATACTGTCAAACTTACAAGGAAAGGAACACATTAATCATACTTAAGTACTTAAAATTCAAGACTGAGGCTAAGTGTCAAATATGTCACATACTGAATGTTTAATGTCAAACAGTTTTGAGTATTGCCTTCAAATATGGCTAATGGGTAGCAATAATTAGTGCTGATTAGACACTGCAAATGAACAATTTCTTGACCCCTCAGAAAACCAGGCAAGCAGGCCATCTACAGATACTTCGGCAAACAAGCGACCTGCTGAGACAACAACACAGGTAGGCTCTTGATCGTTTCTATATAAATTTCTGAAGTTACAATCCACAGGAGATTTTCTTTACCTTTATTAATTATAATGAAACAATTTTAGTTTCTTTTGTGACATACTGTCTAATTTCTCTCAGTTTATATTTTTCTTCTTCTGATTCACTGTTGCTTGCAGCATGAGCTTCTGATAATTTTTTCGGAAGTTTTCTGATGGGATTTTTGCAGGTAGACAAGTTGGTATATCAGGAGCAGGCTAAAAATTGTCTGCTAAAACAGAGCTGGCATACAAAGAAAAGACTGTCCAATCTTTTTTTGAATGCCTTGAACTTGTAGCTACAAATATTTTATAAATTATTGCAGTGCTCTCATTCCCACACTAATCCAGAAGTTAAAATTGAAATTCTAATGTTCAATTGTCATATATCATGGGAGGAAAAAAAAAAGGAAAGGAAATCTTCTTCAGGAATAGCTACTTCATGATAAAGGATAACTTGAAATGCTTCTGGAGTCCTTGTCTAAAATTTGTTGAACTTGCTTTGAAATTTAAAGTGTGAAATTAAGCTATTTAAAATTCTTCATAAATAATCCGTCTATAAGATGTTTCACAAACTACATCATACTTAACTATTGCTGTTAACCAGAAGCCATTTTATTAAGGGGAATAAAATTACTTCTAGACAAAATTTCCAAATTCATTAGTGTCTCAAGGTACAGTTACTCTAAATTGTATTTCAAAGCAAGAAGAAAATATACTGGACAATATTCTGGTTTTCACCTGCTGAAAGTAGTCTGGCAATGGTAGCCAGTATTTTAGAGTGTAAACTATGCCTCACTCAATCTTTCTATTAAGGCATTTCATAAAGAAAGATTGTTTAGAACTTCATTTTTCAAAGATACCTGTGGATTATAGCTATTAAAAACCCTTGTCAGTACTTGAAATGTAGGAAATCCAGTACCATAATGGATGACAGTAGTACAGTTTTAAGGTTTAGTTTTCTGTATAAGGCACATATTTTGGAATCTTTCTTCAGTTAGAGCCTGAAACCTGGAAAAAAATTAGAAAAAAACAGATTGTGTATAATAATGGTATTTAGCAGTGGAAGGTGAGCTAGAAGGAGGGAAATAGAAGACATAGGATGTTTTCTGGTTTTCAGTCTTCTGTTGTGTAGTATATGTTCTAGGTTTGCTTTCCATGGAATCAGTTAAAACATGTGTAATGCCATGGTTAAAAAAGAAGGACCTGATGCATTTTAATTGGCTAGTGAGGTATGGAATTGACATGCCATGCATTTGAAAAGTCCAGTTAATACCACCTGCTTTTTGTTATGTAAAATCCAAAATATTATGTATTACTCCACACTCGCAGCTCTCAGATCAAAAAGTAGTTCGCTGTGTGCCGAGTACCTGTGGCATATTTGATGGTACAACTTTGATCAATTGTTTCGAAAAGCAGTTGAAACAGGAAGAGTCTTCATCAGAAAATAAAGAAGCAGTAGAAGGAGCACAGATGAATTTTAACTTCCCTGAGGATGTCCTCTTTGGCTTGGAGGAAGAGGAAGAGGATGCTAAGAGCATCAAAAACACCCACAAGCAGACTGGCTGGGCAGCTAACCTATTAAAACAGTGGCTGGCCAAAAATGGCAAGGATCCTAGCTTTGAATTGGTCCCCGTAAGTGAACTCAATGATATCTTAAGAGAGTTTTATTACACAATAAGAAATCATGATGGAAATACCTACAGTGTGGCAAGCTACAAGTCAATGCGCGCTGGTTTAAACCGGCATCTCAAAATGCCACCTTATAATCGTCAGCTTTGCTTAATGAAGGACAGAGAGTTTGCCAGTGCAAACATGGTATTTGTGAGTGTGCTGAAGATGCTGCGCATGCAGGGAAAGGATGAGACTCACCACCATCCTCCCATAGCTGCCGAGGACTTGCATAAGATTAAGCAATCCGGTGTGCTTGGTTTGCACAGTCCCCTGGCACTCGTCAACAAGGTGTGGTTTGATTTGCAGTTGCATTTTGCCAAGCGAGGGAGGGAAATTCTAAGAGATCTGGCTCCAGATGCATTTGTTATTGAGAAAGACAAGAACGGGCGTCGATATGCTATGTTTAGATATCCTGGCAACGGCAAAAATGGAGAAGATCCTCATAAAATGGGTAAAATGTATGATATGCCTGGGGACCCAAACTGCCCTGTTTTTTCCTTGGAACTTTATTTGTCCAAGTTGCCTCCAGAGCCCCCTGCCTTTTACCTGCACCCTCTAAAGCTAACATCAGAGCAAATGCAAGAACAGCCTGTCTGGTACAAAAGAGAACCAATGGGTGTGAACTACCTGGGTACCATGATGCCCAGGATAAGTTTGGCAGCCAAGCTCTCTCAGCGGTACACCAATCATTCTCTCCGAACTACGACCATCCAGCTACTCTGTGAAGCAGGACTGGGGCCTAGGGAAATAATGGCAGTGACAGGCCATCGCTCCAAGTCTGCTATTAGACACTACTGGGGATCTGCAGAGGTTTGTTACAGGGCTTGGTCAGATATAATGGAAAATAATGCCCCCGGTTATCAATATAGTAAGATCCCAAATGAAGTGATAAAAGAATCAGTACCTGGTGCATCCACCTCTTCTGTAAAATGTGTTGTTCTAGAACAAAACAAAATTTTATTCCCAACAAAATCTGTGCCACCTGGCACTAACTCTGTGGCATTAGTCCCTGAGGGACACCCAGCTCTGAATTGCAAAAGCCTGGTCCTGTTGAATGGCAGCTCATCCAAGGTGTTTCTCCCGAAGGGCATAACCACTGGGAACCTTACTGCCCCTCGTCAAGGCTGTTGTAACAAACCTGTCTTTACAAAGCATGTGATAAAACAACAACCAATGACTTGATGGTTCTGTAATATAACTGATTTCAGATTAATTGCAAAAATGGAAAAATTATCAGATTTGGTTTTTTTTACTTGGTCTAATAGGAAGTTTCTTATGGTCTAGTTCAGCAAGAAGTATCCTGTTCTCAACTCAAAATGTGAGCTATGGAGCAGAAATTTAAACAGAGCAGGGCTTGAAGTTTGTATGACTTTTTGTGGCAGCTGGGACTCTTCCAAGTGGTTGCGCAGAGCTATTTAAAAAACATTAAAGGGAGATACTGATTTTCACTTAGCTAAGGGTATGCTTTCTTCACTAAGAGTGTGGTTTTTATATTTTGTGAAGAGTGCTATTTATCATACCATTTTGTGCCTGCTGGCACTAATGTAGCATCTTACAAATCAAATATTTGATTACTGAAGAGCACCAAGAAAGTAGAAGCTGAATTAAATTGATACAGATGCACTACAAATACATACATACGCATGAAAACACCTGGAATTGCTTAACTACTGTCACCCTCTGTTCAAATTGTTATCAGACCTACCATAGGACCGTGCCTTTATTTTCCTATTTTTTAAGACTTCTTCTAAATTGATTTTCTCTGTGAGCTGCAGAATTGCACTGCAGGTCTTTCCTTCTCCTATTTAATATTTTTGGCTTAAGATTCCAGTCATTCTGTTGTCTGAGGGCACTATTGATACATATGGTATAAAATGGGGATTTCTTCGGTTGTGCATGAAATGGGGAAAAAATTCTCAAAAGAGCTGAAAACAATTTCTTGCTTAAGTGCTGGGTAATTAGTGTTTGTGTTGTTTCTGTGCCTAACTTGTGAGAGGGATTTTTTTTTGTATTTCCTCTCACCAACCCCCTGCATTACACATCACATCATCTTTGCACTCTAGTCTTTATATGTATAATTCACAAGGAGTACATCTTGTTCTTTCCCACTGAACCCTGTCCAAATATTATTTTTGGTTTTAACTTATTAAGATTAGTAAATTGATCCTGTCATTATCTTTTCCATAGATTTTTACAGGTTAGAAGTTTTCAGCATAGTGGATGTATATAATTTTCATCATAGATTCTGATAAGAGATCTTTCTGTAAATAAAAATACAAAACTGGTTATAGAATCACAGAGTATGGTTGGTCCACTTTGGAGGAAAAAACTCTGTAGCATTTAAAACTGTTTTCCCGTTATATTAACAATGAAATGGAAATTGCTTTGTCCTTTTCAAATGTGTGGGCACACGTGCACTTCACACTCAGTTTATCACACTGAGGACTTCACTTGAAGTATTGATGTTGCTCAACAATGGACAAAATAGAGAAAAAATCTCAGCTGAAATGACAAATTGATCATGATAAAGTATAAATTCTGCAGAGAACTTCCTTGCCGGGATAGGCTTTCAAATTTTGAATGAGATTTATCACTCTGTTATACTGCATAGTCAATATAGACACTGCTATAGTCTGTATGGAGGACTTGATGCCTGGATTTTGGAGTTTTTATCTTGGCTGATAGTATTTACCTTTGTGGCCTTGTATAGATTATTCATATTTACTGCATCAATTTTCCAAAGTGTAAGACCAACAGACTGCTCCATTTTCTAAGAGATCATGATAAAGGTTAGAAGGTTTTAAAAGTTCTTTAGTAATCCTAAACTCATCTGTGATTGAGATAGTTGCTCAGATGTAATTGTTAATATAGAAATTACTTCTGCACAGTTCTTAGTAGGACTTCTGCACTTCCTTAGTTGGAGCATTAATTCATGACATCAATGACTAGAGGAAAGAAAGCATGGATCATTTTGTCAAGCTTAAAGTAAATCAATTAGAGATGGTAGAGAAAGTAATCCTTTCTAATGGCAAGAAGAAGAAGTGAAAGAACAAAGGGCTAACAGTTCTCAAAATATAGGAGAACTGTGCAGTAACTTATTCTAGGATATTTTAGGGTAACATATATTTCCAAATTTTAGAGATTCACAGAATTAATGACTCAGCAAAACTGGCAAAATTAATTTCTAAATTTAATCTAAACTATCATCAGGATGGGTATGTATTACTGTCACCCCCCAAAAAAATACTCCTGTCTTTGTCTCGGGTAGTTGCTTCTTCCAGTGTATTGGTATTGAACATTTATCCTCCAGAAACAAGAAAAGTATGTTGCCAGGAGATGATTCTGTGTTCCCTCTTGCTGCACACTGTGGTCATACCGACCACTCCCCCTGCTCTGGTTCTACCTGTCTCTTGGGTGACTTAGTGCAACAGCAAATTGCTGATGGCTTCATTCTTCAACATAAATCTAGTTGGTGATTAAAATAGAAAAAGGGACTCTCTTGGCCAATCTTGGCATGTCTCTCATTCTCTTGATTATCATTTGGCTTCTAACTTGACTTCTGTTGGTTTATAATTGAGTATTTTTTGATTCTCATTTGTTAAATTCTAATTTTGTTGGCACCAACTATACAGTGTCCTCTAACTACCTTCAGTTTGAACCTGATACTTCAAAGCTACTGATTGCAGTATTACTACCTTCAGGGTTTTTGTATGGGAGAAGTTTTGGGTTTTTTAAAATGAGAAAGTATTCCTCGTTTGGGCTGGAAGTATTATTGCTTCGTAAGACCCAGCATTATTATTTACTAAGCTTTCTGGTAAACTTTGAGTAATTTCTAATTAGTAAAACATCTTTCTAACCTTCCAGAACTGAAAAAATCTTTTTCCTGTTTCCCTTCCCACCTGAAGTGTTAAATGAATCTTTCCTACATGTATTTAGAAAAACTGAAGTAAATCAAATGCATATTTTGCAACTTTTATGAAGTCAATTTTGGCTGTGACTACAGTGATATGGGGAGCACGGAGTCAAATTTCAAGTCAGTGCTGTTCATGGCAGTACAGGTTATGGTGTGTGAACATAATGAATTCTATCAAAAGGGGTACTCAGATGCAGTATCAGCAGAGAACCTCAAACAGCAGGATAACAGTGTTTTGGGTTTTTTTTCCTCCGTTATTTTTCCACTATAAGTGAACCTGTTCGGTGAACTAACAGTTTAAGTATAGTTTGTCTAAACTTAGATTTATACTTCAGCTGCAAATTTAATGCAAAATTGCCAGTTATCATTTAAAATTCACTTTCAAAATTTGAATATAACAAATATTATTTGAAAGAAATTTATCTTCTATGATTCTTGAATTTTCTAATTAGATCTTCTCCTAAAATTGAAAAAAACCCTAAAAAAAAACCCTAAAAAGCAAAATCAACCAACCAAATCCCCCCACCAAAAACCACCAAAACAAAACAAACCACCACCACAACCCCCCGAAAACAAACAACCGTCACAGCACTTAGTCTAAGTCAACTAAACTAATACTGACTGTTATGCTACTAATTAAATTCCATTTTCTTTGATGGAGATGGCTTTGGAAACAGTGGAGAATGACTGGTTCCTTGTATAATGCTTCCATAAATTTAGTTTTGCATCTCATTTTCATAATACAGCTTTGGTCCTAGTGTTGTGAATATAGAATTTGTTGTCCCTGTGTTTTCCTGTTAAGTTTGGAAATCTCAGCTTTACTTTAAGGGGTACTCTTAATTACATTTTGTGTTTATGAAGTTGGCATAGTATCTTGAAGCATGTTAAATTTTCTTTGCTTATATGCATGTTCTCTGTACCATGTGAAGTGCTCCACTGTGCACAGTGTCAAATACCTGAAGGCATTGGAAGGATGCTTTGAAATTGAATTTGTTCTTGGGTTTGTTGTGGTTTTAGTCTAGTACCTCCGGTTATCCTGAACTGAACAGCTTTTCAGTAGTTGCTGTTTAGGTCAGTATAATCAAAGTTTTCAGTATGCAGCTTGGGAGTGTGATTTTGCTGTATGACTGTTTCTTCTTTTCAGCCTTTCTCTCTGCTTCTTGCTACAGAAGGAGTGGCTGCAGGAATGTGGAAGGGGACATCTTACTACTTGTGTTAGTCTTTCATCTTCACCTTTTCACTGTGTACACAGAAATTTAAGGGCTCTTATTTGGTCCCAGTCATTTTACCAATGGTCGTTTCAGTGCCTCAGGTCCTTGAGTTGCATTTCTGAAGACATGACAAGCACTTTTACTGTATTGAGGCAAATGTTACAGAGGCAAAGGCATTTTTCATTATATAGCAAATTTTTAAAACAGTTTTGAAGTATTTTAGTACAAAT